>JAAZQE010000666.1:0-16822 GCA_013620735.1 Clavariopsis aquatica
GAATTATAGCTACTTATTTAAAGAAGTAAACAATCCGACAGCAAGCCTGCATTAGGAAATGGAGGCACCCCGTTTGGGGAATCCGGACCCTCGCTTACGGTTTTCGCGCTATGCTTGATCCGGGAATCAACCTCGACGACTGCCATAAAAGGGCCTCCCTTCGCTGTCATTTTCCCGCCACCTCCTCGACCTGTTCTCTCTACTCGCATCCCTCCGTCCGCACCCACTTTGCCTATCTCGACTGCTCTCATTGGGTCTCAGCGAATCCCTTGCGAAGCGTTTTTCGACTCCGCCGCTACCCACCACTACACTGCGTTCCTATCGTCCCTGTCATTTCGCCCCTATTTGCATAGTACCATCCGGCCTTTCGTACCCGACAATTAGGTAACTCTTGAAGCTCATTCTCAGCTCGCATTCACATGCATTTGGCGGTCCTTCTACTTTCCATTGTCATGCACTCGCACACTCTCGCTTCTCATTTTCTTCGTTGCAAGCTCTCCCTCTACTTTCTCTCGAAGGATACTCGCTCGCCTCACGTCAGTAGCGGCTGTGGTTGAAGGGCGAATCTGCCTACCCGTCGTATAGCCATTCCTGTATGCGGTTCTGCGAAACTTCCACCTGCTCCGGACTTGCCGATACCATTTCCTGTCCCCTTACCTATTCCCCTTTTGAGCGGACGGATGCGTAGCTCTCATGCTGTTATCTCTGTGCCCTGCTACGCTCGTCGAATCCGCTGGATAATCCTTCAGGCGGTGATGTTGCTATTCGCTCGCGTGGCACTTTTGAGCCGTCCTGGCGCATCCGTCAGCGCCATGGCTCTAGCAGGATGCTCCGCCTCGCATGGGGCATACGGCGTTGCCGTAACATTATAATGTAACCAGCAGGGGGTTGATTCTGGGAAGCTGGCAGCTGATACCTTGGAAATGGCCTTGGGCATGTCACAAGAGGCGAACAAGGCCCTGTAATCCAATCCAATCACCGGACGACACGGGCGACGTCCACGAAAACTGCACATTCATGCATTATCTGGCACGGCCCCGTCCTGTGTAAGAGGGAGGTCGACGATCGTAGAAGAAGTTGGTGATCGGTGGTTTCATTCAAGGCAATATGGATCCTTCGACAGCTGAAAGACGCACATGACTAGGGCGTAGCGATCACTTGCTGGCTAATGACCATATGAGCTAGGCGTATTCCTGGTATGATGAGACCATCTACGCCGCTCAGGAGAGCGATACGAGGTCCTTTCGGAGGCACGGGTGCTGGCGGGTTCCGGGTTCATTCGTCCTCCCTGCGGAGTGCGCCCTTGCACTGCTCCCTGTGCACATTACGGCCATTTTCCGTAATGGATGCGGTATTTATGCAGGCCCTTCATTCTTGGGCGGCGGTGTCGATCGCGACGTATAAAGCAACGCTCAGTCCGTAGAGGAAGCTGCGTCTTTCTAACGCCTCATATCCAGAGAAATTACCGAATAGCCGCACCGAAATGGCCTCCTCTTGCATCACCTCTTTATTAGCCCCTTCAGCTCCTATAAAAATTATTCCATACGTTCCTCGAGCAACCAGACCTAGACCAGTATCCAAGGCCAAATCAGTGTCTACGACCAAGACAGCAGAGCACAGCCGTTCAGGAGTTAGCTCCTCTGAGGATGATGGTAGAGACTGGTTTGATATCGACGATTTTCCAATACTGGATTCAAATGCATCGTGCTCTCTCAACCTAGGTGTACCTGCTCCTCTCGGAGCTGCGGACGCTTCTGATTCGATAGACTATGGTATTACCCGCCTACCAATTGTTGCAAGTTAATAAAACTAAACTAATACTTGGGTGTAGATGTAGTCAGTAGTCTCGGTGCCGCCTCTGGATCGGAGAAGCTAGAGCATGACCAGTATAGCCAGGAATTGCTTGACAGAGTGACGGACCACGCTACCAGCGTGGCGAATGCGAGCTGGGCCTTGAACAGTTTGTTGGACGGAAGCAGTCCAGGCAAGTTTGCGAGTTGATTGCGGTACTCATTCACTAATTTGCGTCAGAATTTCCTCTGCTTTTGGAAAGTGACACGGCCGAAGAACACCACAGAACAATACAAGTTAGATCTAGCAGCAGAACATTAGACTATCAAAGGAGCAGTTACCATGCGGCTGCTGGACTGTATGACAATCTCAACGCAGCTAGCATGTGTGTCCTCCCCGAGAAGGGTATAGAGGATATTCACCATGGTGGGTAATTTTCCAGCACCGACTAAAGAGGCCATTCTGACATATTTAGAAGCGCCGTCGCTGGCGGCGGACGAATCACTCTTCGACGTCGACGTAATAAGCCGATCGCCGTTAACGCGCAAGCCAATACGCCGTTTATCTGTTAGCACGATAATCTACTCGGCAGAGGTGCCGAGCATTACGTCAGGGCTAGAGCTGGGAGACACTCATTTAGCGAAGCGGCAAAGGCTGTCTGAGCGACAGGCAGAGAGCCTCATAGTCGGTCATGTATCCACACCTGTGCCAACACCTTTGCCGACCCCTAGCGACCCAGATTTCCAATCAAGAACCAACAATGAGTCGAGTCCTGACCCTCTTGATGATGACAGCCAAGATGGCGGCGCCGCAAACCCTGGCCCGTCCTCGAACAATCTCGATGAAGATGGAGCTGGGGCGAGCCACGAGGACAAACTTGATCAGGTCGATAAGGGGTCCGGTAGACCTGTGATGAACACTTCTCGCCGCAGTAAACGCAGCGATTATTCAGTCCAGAAGAAGAGGCGTGATCTATCACAGGCTACTTTTAAACAACGAGGCCGGAGCACGATGCCTACGAGGGCATTACGGAATGCATCGTCATCCCAGCCCTCCCAATTACCCAAGTCCAGAATGGATAGCGTGACTCAGTCTCGCTCCCCACGACTAGTCTCTCCAGGAACGAAGGCTGGAGATGGAACCAACAAATTCCATGGATCTAGCGCCAGCATAGCTTATCAGATAACTGATCTCACACATTATCATGTGCCAGAGGGCTCGTCAATTGTGGCGGCAACTGTACATTGCAGTGAGTCGAATTTGCCTCCTAACCTGATAGCCCTAGATTATAAGCTCCTCGGCAGCGAAGGCAAAGTCATCCGCACGACGCAGCTATCGCCGAATTTATGGATGCTACTGGGGTATCGATATGATGGTGGTGCTTCAGGCGTACATAGCCGCGAAGACCCGATGCTGCTCAATGCAGACCGGGCTAGCAGCCCCTTCAGCGATGCCGCTAGTGCCGTCACCGACTACATAGACGATGAGAAGGACGAAGAGTACGGGAATAGAGAGGAAAGTGATGTGTACTTCCGCCGGCGAACGCGTATACCGTGGTTGGAGTCGGACGAGCAACGCTTACTCTCGTACAAGGACAAGATGCGTATGAAGTGGAAGGACGTATTTCCCCAGTTCAAGGGACGCTCAGAAGGCGCAGTCCGGACACGCTACCACATGTTGAAAGGGAAAGAAGAAGACGAAGAAGGAACAGAAGGAGATCAATAACGTCCGTCCCTGGGTCGCGAGACGCACCCCATTATGAGACAAACCGTAGGTAATTACAGAGTATGTTAGTTAGTAGCGGTGTCAGGCGGCGACCTAACTATTCACCAGTTAGAGAGTAGCTCAATTACTAATCATTGTGCCTGGTGGCCTACGGTAAAAGTCTGGCCTCACGACTTTTATCCTTTTTTGTGTTTACCCCGCCGACCCAGCGTCCGTCGCTTGCATTCCACTGATCCAACTGTATTTGTCCTCGCTCATCGCCCTCGGCATCACGGCCCACCCCGCCGTCGTTATTTCACTAGCAACACTCAATTCTACCGAAATAGTAGCATTGATCGCTACAGGTTTGTCTTGTATAACTCAATTTTCAGCCTCATAGATCTTTCAACTCGTCCCCTGCTTACACGCAAGCCTTCACCACGGCCACTATCATCGCCCTCTTTGTCAAGGTGCACGAAATAGGGGCGGATCTGAAACAGATCGGCCAGAGTCTCGACAAGATCGCCAACCATCTACAAACAACCTCACTATCCCGAGTGCAAGGCTAGGCGAACGACATTGACGGCCATGGGGGCTACGTTCATGGCCTGGTAAAACAAGAGATCCGTGCAGAGAGCAGGGAGGGGCATTACTTCTACGTGTATAACCCAGATACTTGCTGGCACGATGGGTTTGAGAATCGCCTGGGCAATGAGCCGCTACCGGCCTCGCTTGGTGGATACAGCAAAGACCTGGATGCTATCTTTGGCGCAGCACTCTTGCGCTTCCGACCACATTTCCCCTTAATTTTCGCTTCTTTAGCAGCATCCCTTTCAGCACCTTTGTTAAGCAGCAGCGTCATAATCTGCTCGTGGTCTCTTTCTGAAGGATCAGATGACCACAAAATATGCTAAGCATTGGACGAAGGGTCTGTGACAAATTGGCGCGACATCGATAGCATTAAGCGTGGCGTGGTTGTAAATAGTCCATCAATGGTTGGTATGCATCTCACTGTCATGTGAAACATGGATTTCTCGGAGGCTCGCTGTTCGATGTGGAAATGAGTAAGCAGACATTGCATAACGAACGCATACACCTGTGCATTGGTCCTTCTGAGCGCCAGGACCCGTGATTCCAGGATAGGTTTTGATCGCTACAGTTTGCAGTGTTTGGCGCGGGCAGCGTCCAGGATTTCCCGGGGTGAGGTGTTGCAATGGTGAGAAAGAGGCTGTGAATTTAGCCGATCCCGATGGGGGAAGGACAGGTCCAGGTTGGAACTAGTGCTAAGATCCAGTTCACTATTCTAGATACCGCGTCACTAATTCATCACGCCTGTTTCTATTTTTGTCTCTTCCTTAGTGCTGCGAACATGACTGTTCCCCCATCACCCAACGGTTCGTAAGACACTAGATGGAAACCAAGCTGCCCCTAGGCGTAGATCTCGCGTTTGTGACAACCTCAAACGGCTTAAGAAACAACACATGTAACACAAGCAAAGGTCTCTTAGCGGCCGTGTCGCAGGCAACGAACGCTTCTCGAGAGTACACTAGGCTTCATTAGAATCGCAGATCATAATTATACTTTCTGCGTATTCTTTCTTACCGTTTCATTTCATGCAACCACAACCTAGATCGAGGAGTCTTACGGTGAAATACAGCATGGACTGATACGAATTGGAACTAAATTTCTAAGAAAAGGTTCAGCTCATTGAACCGAACAGTTTCAACGCCGGCACCTGTCATGTACGTTGTCACAGAGTAACAACATTCGGCCCTTGCTTACCGCTACTAGCTCCCGCAAAACATACACCCTTCTTACGTGACATGCAGCTTGAGACGCGCTACCGCCAATGACGCAGCTGGCCGAGCATGTATGGGATTTTTTCACCTTCGGATATCCTTAGGTCTTTGCATTGGTGATTCTCGCTTGCGGCGGGTTCACCATTATAATCTGAAGATAAACGCATCCACCTAACGCTTCTCATTCATCTAAGGCTTGCGTCAGCGACGATTCTCCAGCTTTTAAGACGGAAAACAACTTCCCCAGTAGGTTACCGAAAATGAACAAAGTGAATGTCAGCCATTCATGCTGTTTCATGCAACTTTGAGTGCACCCCAAACCCAGCTATAACAAGGCAACGTACCGTCTAGAGAGCAACGCCAACTTCTGCTCAGTGCGGCCATGCAGGGCTTGACGGATGCGACACAAATATGTTTGTCGCTCTTCTGTTTTCGGGAAGCCTGTTGTTTTTCGATGAGACGCGGGCAGCTGTACCAACTCCAATAGTAGCTAGGGCCAAGAACATTGTATCAGCCTGGTGGGTATTTTTCTTCGGCGGCCTTTCCATAGTTGTTAATCGTCCCCCCATCTCAATCTATTCCTGACCGGCAACTCATTCTCTATTTTCTATAAGATTATTTACCATTCTTGGTTCCCCGGCATCACTAACGATAAGGCGTTGGGTATCGTCTTTTCGTTTCTCTCCAGAGCTAGCATCCGATTTTTCATTTCACAGTAATGGTGTACACAGATTTGCCAACCAGCACAGTCAATGCCGTAGTCCTAGTGTTTACGCTCATATCTGGACTGGCTGTTCTCCTCCGTTTGTTTGTGCGAGGAAGTCTTCTTTTAAAGGCTGGCTCAGAAGATGCATTTGCAACGGTTGCGATGGTGAGTATTTCTACGAGTTTGTAATTTTCTTATACAGCTTGTTAACTCTCTGAATAGATCATGTCGATAGGCTTCACTGTTGCGATCGCGGTCCAAATCCAGAATGGGCTCGGCAACCATATCAATCAACTCACCCCAGAACAAAAAATCAATTCACAAAAGGTAGGTATGACTATTGCTCTCTCGATTGCGTGCGCTCTAACCACCTCCCTAGGCATTTTGGGCAAGTATATGGCACTACCACCTTGCCCTAACAGCAACAAAGATCTCCATATTACTCCAGTACCTACGAATATTCTCAAGCCCTCGCTTCCTTAAAATATTCTATAATGTACTGGGCATTGTCGCAGCATATAGCGTCTGGACGCTCTTCGGCAGCATCTTCTTATGCTATCCCGTCGATTTCTTCTGGGATAAAAGTATTGCAGGTGGGAAGTGCCTGGATCAATCTCTCGTCTCGCTCATTAATGCTAGCGTGAACATTGTGCAGAACATTGTTATTCTCTTCATGCCTATGCCAATGCTCGGCAGCCTCGATATTCCAGCCTGGCAGAAGCAAGCGCTCATCGCTGTTTTCGCCCTTGGAGGGCTGTAAGTATCGTCCGATCATTATGTAGACATTAATTAATATTGAGCAGCGTCTGCATTGTGTCAGTCGTACGCCTCCAGTCCCTAGTCACCACCGCAAACTCGCCAGACCCGACATTTAACAGTTCTCTCGCAGCAATGTTCTCAGCCATAGAAACGAATCTCGGCATACTTTGCGCCTGTCTGCCGTCCTTGCGTCCCCTGCTATCTGCTGTCATTCCCTCATATGTGCCAGATGGGTCACAACATGTCAATGTTCGGAGTTACGATAAGGAGCGACCGAGTTATATACAGCATTCCTACGCGAGCAATCGACTATACACTCTAGCCTCAATATATAATACAAACTCCTCTCGCGTAGGAAGTGTTAGTCCTCTGTACGCTGCTGTTAGTACAAGCAGGGCCGGACACTCCCGCACAGAGAGTAGTAGTAGACACGCCCACTCAGAGAATGAGAGTGAGCTGGTTATCATATATAGCCAGGAACCCTCGCTTATTAAGATGGAGAGAGTAGTGGACGGACTGGTACAGAGTTCTCAGCAGGACTCAGAATATGAACGGCACGATCTCCCCCTTTTGCGAATGCCGCCTTTTAGTCCTGTGCTCCTACAGCTCCCACAGCCACCAGAGCATATGCCTGCCATGAATCTACTCGAGCCCACGCTTCATAGTCCTCGGATTTTGGGACGTACTGCGCGCAGAAACGTCTTTCAAAAGCCGCTTCCAATCACGCCGCTTCCTACTATGCTGGGAGGTTGAAACGCAAGACTCCCGATTCACAGTAACCATTCGCTCCATCCTCATTGTGGGAGGGAAATTACGACCATCTACTAGCATGCCTTTTTTACTACGAAGCAACATTTCCGAGCTTCGATTAATTATCATCTCATAACTCTGGAACAAAAAACACCCTAGCAGGTCCCAAGTGCCTCATCCACCGACATCCCAATCACGCTCCTTGCCGGCAGGAATTTTCCCTACAGCATTCATGAACACGGTCCGAAATTCCCTCCCACGGCATGCCTCTAGCTTCTATATCGACACGGTGTAGATTGCAAGATTAGATCGGGACAACATCCACCAGCTCATATATCTGGCGACTAGGAGCCGGATCAGTCAGCATGGCGATGTGATAGAGGTGGCAGAGAGCAGAATCCGGGTGAGTCATGTAGTATGGAGGGACGCTACTGCTTAGTAAAGTAGCGGACCCTATGTGGCTTCCAAGATAAACTATTTATCGATTGTTCAACTGTTACTTAGAGAGGCAGCTTATATTTTACTTTAAATCCACGTAGGCAGCATTGAACATCCACTACGGAGAATATCACTTGTGCGTACTTTGCGGATTGAAGCGCATATGTCCTTATGTATCGATAATCAAGCTGGTCTACCAAGTTGCGGTCACTCATTCAGTATTTGACAGTAGCGGAGATGGTGAGCAAGTACATAGGTTAATACTGCTACCAGCTGCAACTTAATATAGTGATAAGATTGTGGTTGAGCATCGGCGCATTTCTGGTGTGGTAGGCCAGGTTGTAAAAGATCAGGGGTTGGATCTGCCGATACCAAAGCCGGACAGGGCACAGAAAGAATGCCAGAAAATAGCCGGATAAGGAGGCCCTTTCCCTGCAGATGTTGCCACGGTACAATGACAGTCGAAGGTGAGGAATAAGATACAAAATACGAGCCACTTCTAGCGGTAACATGCCTCCGACGGTAGAATAATCCCGGTGTTTAAATGTCGCTCGGACGGTCTAATCACTAACTAACTATGTACAGGGTTTTAGAATTTGTAGGATGCTAATACCCAAGGGCTTACGGGGTTGAGTGATATGAAAAGGTTAACGATGATATCCACCTAGGTGGTTATAAAAGCCTCCACTACAATTCCATTCTCGTAGAGAAAGGGACCTTTTCAGCCACCACATGCAGACAAGACCTTAACAATGCTATTACCCATCCTAGCTACTGCCATTCTCGTACGCAATGCCACCGCCGCGGATCCCGGTGTGATGGGGCCCGAACCATAGGGTTACTTCACCAACAATACCATCTACCAGCCGAGCGGATCCGAATCTGTCACATATCCGCGATTCGTTAAGCTTACAGATGGGACTATTATTGCTACTACATCACTATCAGGTTACCAGCCAAGATACTTCCCCATTTTTAAGAGTAAGGACAGCGGTGCCACCTGGGAGTACATTTCCAAACTGCATGATTAAGTTAATAGCTAGGGCATGAGCGCACAACCAGCGCTAGCAGAGCTGAAGGAGCCCTTAGGCGATTATAGAGCTGGGACGATTTTGGGCGCTGGAAATAGCTAGAGTGAAAATGGCATGAGAATTAATCTTTATGCTAGTACAGATAAAGTAAGGACCTGGGAATTTGTTAGCTATATTGCTTAAGGCGGCTAACCAAACACAACCAACGGCGCTACTCTAATCTAGGAACCCTACCTTTTATAAGTTGTACTTAATCTTCCCCTCTATTTCTAGTCTATTTTATTTAATATAGGCATTTATAGGTAGTATAAGGGCTAAATAGTTGCCTACTACTTAGATTAACGTAATCCTAAGCACAGCCAGAAACTCGCACACTAGACATTAACAGACCTTAAGACCTAGAGTAATGTTGTCAACAACATTGCGTATAAGTAGTACATAGCCTGCCTAGGCATAATAGTTGTAGAATACATTACCCCTATAGAGAAATAGATCCTAGTTTATAAGCTACCTATTAGTAATTTATCTTTCTATGGCGTTAACTATCTAGTCTACTATGTAATAGCAGACTTGCCTCTTAAATTTGCTAAAGAGTAAGGCCGCCCTATTATTATTAATAACACAATAGCACCTAATGCTAGCCCTTATATTATGTAGAGTCCTTTAGGTAGACTAAACAGCACTATTATAGTCTTAGATGCAGACAGGCCACAGGTATATACAAATTTGTTTAGTAGTAATGTAGATAAGTGGGAGGAGCATAGTATACCTGCTAGTGCTGTTTATTCTAGGGCTATTTAAATCTCTAAGAAGGATCCTAACTAGTTAACAATTCATAGGGGAGAAGTCTTTAATAATATAGGTAAGATGCTGTATACCCTATTCTTGGCTACAGTAGTGCTGTTAGATAAGGTGCTGAATGCTCCAGTCAAGGAAAACAAGGATAACAAAAGAGAAGGAGTGATGATAAGAAGAAAAAAGTGGGACAGGCGTCAGTCCGATATAAGCGAATTAAACTAATTGCACTAACCTGCCAATGGCAGATATGGACCTCAGACCCAGGGATTCCAACCCAGGCTGTGCATATAGATGACATCCTACACTGGTCTTATTATTCGGCTACGGCATATATTACACCTTATTTAAAGCTCGCACCAAACTTCTCTATCCTAGATCTACTTTAGGGCTGCCCCAACAACTTCCCACACATGAGTGCTTCCATCTCTCTCCATCAGCGTTACCAACACGGGCAACTGTATATCTGGCTTCGCAGTTTTGATTTTCATCAAGAGCCCAAATGACCCGAAACCTTACCCCATTAAAACGCTCGCGGCGTATCGCTACACTCTAATATACCCCAAACCTCGCCGAAAATGTCTCGCTAGAACGGACGCTGATCAATGTGACCCGTCACAATGAGAAAGAAAAATATGTTGCTTTACCAAAGGAATTACCAGATACTACTAGATGAGCCAGCATAAGAGTGGTTGATACCGCCAGCGTAGATACCGCCAAAGTGTAAAGAGTGCATTTCTTAGGTGGAGGGAGAAGGTATATGGGTAGAAATAATCATGTCTTTGAAATAATTGTACACGTTGCGATTATGAGTTACATGTGGTGGGCATACAATAGCAAAACACTAATTTGAGTTGTTATTCGATCACTATCGTAAACCCAAAACTGTAGTCCATAAATCCAATTTAACCTCTATGAAACTGGGTGTCCCAATCCTAACGTTAGCACATAATTTCGCTCTATATTTGGTCTACCAGCCTGACTGCGAGATTTTGGCGACTCCGCTATAGGAGCGTCTCAGCAACAGTACAGCTGCACCTCCAGCCAATATTTACAGGTCTTTAAATTTTAACAACCTACTTTCCGCCTATCGAGCTCACTGAAACTGGGCGAAAAACTTCCAAACATCCCCCGGCGTAAAACTATTCGGCCCAGCATCTCCCCTATTATCGCCGGGCAATGCAACATGATCAGCATCAAAGGCTGTCTATTGCGTTAGATAACTAGCATTGCAACCTTAATACACGTTTATAATGTGTTGTTTGCTATTAGCAGCAGGCTCCTATGCTTGCATAGTCTAACACCTATTATTCTTAATAAAGCAGTCTTAAATGTCCCTGCCTATAGAGATCTAAAGAACGCTATCTCTTACTCTATGTTAGCCATAGAATATAATTAGGTTGTTACTGCTAGAGCATCCTAATAGAAGGACACCTAAGAGCACTATAATAGCGCAGAAGTCTTTAGCGCAGCTATAAGCTAGACTAAAGCTTATAGTGCTACTATAAGAGAAGTTAAGAGAGAAGTAAAGCTTTTTATTTATGTAGAGGTTATTTTTAATTTATTAGTAAATTGTGTTAATAAAAGTAATGTCCTTACTACCCTAATTAGCCTACCCCTTATTTAGTCTATCTAGAGTAATAAAGATAGTGCTATTCTTTGTAAGGGCTTTAATTCTATAGTAGGGTGCTAATCTACTATTAACAGACGTTATATTGCCATCACGCTAGTGTAGACTAAAGATTAGTTGGTACAGCTAGCTGTTATTGTAGCCGTCTGGGATGCGCAGGATCCAGCGGCGCTGCTTGCCGTTGATGGTTACAGTTTCAGTGCCGCTGGTCAAGGAGGGGGTTTTGCCGCAACCAGCGGTGGCAGCGTGGACGCCGTTCAAGAACGCGATAAGAGAGAGAGCACTAAGTGTGAACAAAGGGGCTAAGAATAACATTATAACG
The DNA here is from genome assembly GCA_013620735.1 of Clavariopsis aquatica. Lineage (NCBI taxonomy): Eukaryota > Fungi > Ascomycota > Dothideomycetes > Pleosporales > Clavariopsis > Clavariopsis aquatica. The sequence goes on from JAAZQE010000666.1 coordinate 11,726, forward strand.
AAACCTGACGGCTTCCGAAAGTGTAAGGTTATTGCAGACTGGATGAGCGTCACAGTGTTGGCGAAACCCCAAGAGTGTTGGTGTTTAAATATGACGGTTCCGTGGTATGTTGTTTTCATCCAACGGCAAGTATTGCCAACTGTCTATCATATCCCAAGCCTCTATGTGTTTCCATTTAGTCATTGCTTATACTATATTTAATAGGTCTCTTGATGTTTCTCGCGCATACATGCTAGCTTACACTTCGAATATAATGCTAAGACATTATTAATGGTGACGAGAAGCCAGGGAGACTTGTAATGAGTGCATTATGTGCCATAACCTTCTGCCGATAACCACTTAACGTATTAGAGTCAGACCCTCCTCGGGAAGATGCCCGCGACGCCTTAGCGAAATAGATTTTTCTTGAAGGTTGGTCGGGTTGGTGCCGAAGCCGGTTACCTGCTGAAGAACTCCAACGGCCGAGGCAACCAAAGCTGGCAGGCCAAAAGCAGTAGTAACGGCCGCCATGTTGACGCTGAACAGTTGTTTCTTCTGATAAAGCTAGGAAATGTTGCTGATTATGTAAGCATTCTCTTCAGTGTATTCATATGACTTTTATACAGCATACTGCAGTCGTATCTCATCTACACGTAGGAACAATCGAGTAAGGAAGCCGATGCCCTAAATAAATTCACTGTTAGTTATGAAATTCGGAGTGTAAAATGGAGATACTTTAGATAGATAAGCCGATGAGGTAGGCGGACCGTTGTTACCGGTTAAGCGTCCATGTCCGCCTAAGAGCGTAAAAAAATGAGGAATACTTAGGATTGGAGCAAAGATGTACAAGACATCTAATCCCCGGGGCCCCATGATAGTCAGGAGGCAACAAGGTGTTAATAGCCGGCGGCATAGCTTAGTTGCGCCTAAGCCTTCTTTACCGGTCGGCAGCTTAAGTCGGGATATGTGGTTCCACCGTCCAATAGTCGGCAGCTTGGTTCGGAGCAAATCAAATATACTTTTTTAACGGTGCGTGCACCTATAGTACCATAGACCATATTTGGCCGGGATAGTCGTTACACATGCTGCCGCAGTGACGATGATGAGAATGCTTCTAGAGCCTGAGAAAACTGGCGAAAATCTATGCTAGTCTCTTACGGAATGAGTCCCGCGGAGAATGTCCCACGACTGAACGGTTATCCATAATGAGTGAATATTAAATTTCTCTTTGACTTTGCTTGTCGTTTAGGCTCTTCTATTCAATGACACCGACAGTTTCTAATGTAATACATCTGTTTCTCACTACCCGTCTTTCAATACCATGACTCGTTCCTCACTCGAAGCTACTCTATTAATTATGGACATATCATGATAGCTAATTCAAGAAGGTGGATGTTCGTATGGATAATAGTAAGTTATATCCGAGTGATTAACGCATAGAGTACGTTCTTTGCATCCGGAATAGCCCCCATTCTTTGTATAAGTGCAACCAAAGAAACATATACATGTACGAGTACTCCCCAACAAAGCCTAGGATCAGTCTTCCATTATCATGTCCTACCGCTTCACCATGAGATCCTTCACCGTGTTATACGTATGTCTTCTGTCTGTCGCTTTTGCGACCCCAGTCACATATGGTACGTTTTCCACACTGTAAAGTGAAGATTACAATTAACTCACAACCGCAGTGGCCGATCCCAACGCTGTATACCACGGTACACCAACGGTCCGCGATGCAAATTCTGTCCAAGAAACAATCAGCCTTTGCACCCAGTACGCCTATTACGCGGCTAATGGTTACGAAGTCCTGAACAACCTCTGGGGGAAAGACTCAGCCACCTCAGGATCACAGTGTACCTACTATGAAGGTTCTTCCGGATCTAGCATCAAGTGGAGCTCGACCTGGACATGGCAAGGAGGCGATAACAACGTGAAGAGCTATGTTTATGCAGGACGCCAACTCGCCAAAGGTAACACAATTGCCAAGATCAAGAACATGCCAACGCAGATTGGCTGGAGCTATAACACCACCAATAACGTACGCGCAAACGTGGCGTATGATATTTTTACGGCATCAGACCCAAATCACGTCAATAGCAGTGGTGACTATGAACTCATGATTTGGTACGTATACGCACCCAAGTGTGCGAGTTTGTCAGTGCTTACATAACGCAGGCTCGGTCGTCTTGGTGGCGTATGGCCCATCTCACAAGGAGGGTCCCCAATAGCCAAGGTCACGATCGCGGGATACAGCTTCGACCTCTACTTCGGCTACAACGGATCAATGAAGGTGTACAGTTTTGTAAGATCTGACAGCAATGATATAACCAGCTTCAAAGCCGACATCAAGTTATTTTTTGACTACTTAGTCAGCAATCAGCAGTTTCCGGCGAGTTCGCAGAATCTGATCGGTGAGTAAGCGATGTTGAGAATATTTCGACCCCCTACTAATGCCTAGCAGTCTATCAAATAGGTACAGAGGCCTTTACTGGTGGGCCTGCTAAGTTCTCTGTCTCAAGCTTCAGTGCTAGTATTAGTGTCTAGCAAGCTGTATATAGAGATCACTTTCGTTTTCTGTTCGCCGCGAATTGAAATTGTCTAAAGATCGCAGTCTCCGAGTTTTGATACAAGGTTGTTCAGCAAGACTCCCAAGACCGAAAAGAGGCCTACGACTAAGCGCTGAAGAAAATCTAGTAAAAGCCCACGATACAAAGCGAATAGGAAAGTACAGCCAATTTTGCGGATAAAAGCAGATGGTACCTTCACCACCCATTTTAATTTCCTTGTGAGATCGAGGAAGCCGTCATTAGTTCGTTTCATTCCCGCCGCTTACTTCTCCAGAATTTGACATCGATGGCTGTATCAGTCTCGGCCATTAGCCTCAATATCTCGGTCCAATTTACTCTTTCCTTTGATGTGTTCATGAGCCCAATACCCTGCTAAGCTCAGAGCTTTTATAGATCATACGTACTTGTTAGAGGTCTGATTGTTTTCTCTCGCGCGGCGTTTGACATGCTTCCAAGTGTTCATATGACTGCCGTTAGTTTGCAGAGACGTGGTTGTTTAGTCTACCCTCAACTTGACTTCTCACGCGATCTGGTCACCATGTTCGTGAATTGCCGAGCTAAACAACCATGAGATTGAACAAGCGTTTTAGTACAAGCATTCCACCTCATATTCTATATTGTAGACCCCCGCATTAGATCCTCCACTACAACAATAGTAATTAACTTAATTCTAAACTAAAGATTTAATTTAGGGGGTGTTAGAAAGTGCCTCCTCTATTCTATATTTAGAATTCACAGACGTTTCTAGAAGGGGGTCGCTAGAAGTGGAACAGAATGGAAAGGGTTAGAAATAATAGCGAAATGCTCGCCTACATTTACTTACCTAGCAGCTTATACTTGTAGTAAATATTTATAACATCTACACGTGCAGAACTGCGCTAAGGATATAATACTAATAAGTGACTCTTTCTGCCATAGTCAACTTAAGAGTAGATGCTGCACGTGTTAGGCTAAATCTATTAGCAAATAGGATATAGGTTTATAGTACCTTACGTAGTTCTGCTGCACTCTCTACCAATATTGTCGCTAAAAGGAATCCAACCACGTTTGAGTTAGAGTGCCAGCAGTGCAAATTGTTAATGCTAATAGCCCCATCCTCCTTAACATACTTCTGCATCAACTCTATTATAATAGATGAGAGGGCCCTTAGATTGCGTACACTTCCCTGTAACTTTAAGCAACAAGAATTTTAGTTTGCTAATAAAAGTGTAAGCTTATAACAATTAAATTAAAGGATTAACTAACTAATTTTAACATTACTATCTATGTTAAGGAGGATGTCTAAGCAACAAAGAGACTCATGCTCAAACCCTTCTTCTATAAGGTAGGCAACACCATCTAAGATCTATTTATAATTAGTAAACCATCTAGTATTAGGAAGTAAAAGCTTACCTATGCGAGGATAGCAGCAAGTTGCTATTTGTTTAGATAAGCTGGCGATCGTACAATCTACTTAAGGGGAATAGGCATATGTTCAAGAACAATATAGAGGCTATTATTAGTTGTAAAAGCGTCTAGGGCTGCTACAATGTTCTGGTGCTAGACCTATCGAAACATGTGTAGCGCCTTCTCCACAGCAGGCGCTGGGAAGAGCCTTACACTAACAAGCTTGATTGTCAGGGCCTTCTGTATAGCTACCTTAACAGGTCCACCCAGCTCAACATTAAAAACCTCCTCATATTTCGTCCACGGTGATTCCTTGTTTGCTTAGAGTGGAAGAGAGCTTGTTGTTAAGCTAAATGTCTTTAGATTTACCTGTCTTATACTAGTTGTAGTATGTAAGGCATCTTCCAACAAGCGTTCTTTCCTCTTATTTGGGTTACTCTTAAGGTTAGAGCGGTTGGTACTTGGATTGTTTACTCGGTCACGCTTCGCAGTTTGGACCGGAGACTTTGCTTCGTCTGCCAATAAAAGGAAATTGAAATGTGTGTTACGATTGCTAGAGGAACTCATCTCAATAGCTTTGAGTAGGGTACAAAGGTGGGAATGGTTGAGCAAACGGTTCTGGGACCAGGATGAATTAGAACTGCTATTTTAAGAGGAGGTCGATTTTGGCCTCTGTGGCTTTGTCGGGATGTCCACCCTACGTGCCTTTCTCCTCATCCGTCCTCTCTCTGCCCTTTCCCCTACGAATTGCTGGCATAGCAGGAATAAAATATTTCATGAATGCGTCGTTCGCGGTTCTCTGAACAAGAGGTTAGGCTCAAGGCGGAGAGACGGGCAAAGTATCAGGGTGCCATTCGTGTAAATCTCGAGGTGCTGCATTTTCCGCAAAAAGAGGGAGGAAAGAAGCTAAGTCGCGAAAACGTTGAAAGGTTAAAGGGGATATTCTGAACAGACCAAATCCGTCGGCATGAACCCGGAAATTACATTCTTGCTGTCGTCAAACAGCCCGATCTCGACGCCGCCGCACAAACTTTGGGAATTTCGGTAGAGAGGCTGCTGAGTAATCATGATAACGAGCCGGACGGCGTAACACCTAATCTAAACATCAAAACCTTCACCAAACTTAAGGCTATACAGCTATATATAATTAATATTATTATAAGAA
>JAAZQE010000667.1:0-16799 GCA_013620735.1 Clavariopsis aquatica
TACACCCGTAGTTACACCACAATATAAGCCAAAGGTATTTTTGGATTCATGCAACATCCATCCATCCACCCAATAGGTATATTCCAAACGCTTAAAAATCAAATCTTCTCATGTACACCGTACTACAAAAAGCAGCATCCCATACTCAACACTACAGTTCCCTTCTAGCTAGGTGACTCTGCTAAGACTCACCCTTGGTTTCCTTCTCATGATATTGCACATGTTGGTTCTTCCACGGCCTACTTGGATTCTCCACACTCGGCCTCGCCTTCAAAAGTGCCTTGGTAACCTCAACTAAAAAGTCTTTGGGTAAATCTTGATCTTGTTCAATCCACTCATGCTTGCCGCGACAGCACCAAATATCGATTAGCAACTGTCTTATGGGAGACTTTTCGGTTGTACCCTCGTAAATTATGCGAATCTCCTCATTGGAGGGGTAGTACCTTTTCCCTGGCGGCGTGCCCCGTGCATACAACACATATGCATCTGCAATGGTGTTTTTGAATTCTCGGTCCATGAGCCGCTCACCTAAAACGTAAGCGTACGCCATGGTGTGGTAGCCCTCGTTAGACCCCCCAGACTGCTCTATGTCATCCGGGAGAATGGGGAGGTGTTTTGAGTACAGCCATTGTTGGTAAAGTGAGAAAGCAGCGGCGTCATCGTCAGGCAGATCGACTACACGTGGGTCTGGGCGCAAAGAAGACCATTCAGGTTTCATGGCGTTGCGGAAGAATTCTGAACGATCACATATAGCATCTTCGTGAACGAAGAAGGACTCTTTGTCATCTTCAGGACCGACGGTGATTTCGATAGTCTGGCAATTAATCCTTTTTAGATTTAGTAAAAGGCCGTTGTGTCCCTCGCACAGTGTACGAACCGGAGGCTCTGAGAAATCTTGACTCTCCCATCCTCGGGTTTACTGGCGTCGGCAAGTAAATCCCTTGTGGGACCTGTGAGACTAACACGCTTCCTCTTCCCTAACGACATACTCGAAGACCAATAAGTATCATCCGCCATATCAGAGATATCGGGACGGATATTTAGTTGAATGAAGTATAACGCAATCCAAGGAGGACTTAAGGCTGGGTTGTAGTAATGTCTCCTCGTTCCAACTTTTTTAGCATCCAAATACCAAAGAACAAATTAAGTCTGAGTGTTTTGGCCTATGCAGACAGTAAGTCTGATCTAGGTCCTTATCTAGCTGTGGGCAAGAGAGAGAGAGAATGAGAGAGGGAATTAAGTTAGAAGGTTGGGGTGAGAAGTCCGAAACTCCGACAGCGGCTAACCTATTATAGGCTAGTCTATCAAGCATGATGATTGGTGCTCATAGTTCAGCTTTTGTATCAATGCTTATTACTGGTTGGAAGGGAAATCGAAGTAAATTCGACGGTAGAAAATGCGTGTATTTTTTCCTGTACAGAGTTTCTCCAAAGTTTCGGCGTACCGAAAGAAGGGGCAGAGAAATTAGTGATGTCAGTGATAAATCGATCATCTCCCCATTGATCTTATTAAATCCAAGAGCCAGACCCAGTATCTAGCAAATGGACGATTTTTTCCCAGAAACCCAGATCTTCAGAATATACTCATGAATACGCGGTCTCTTCCTGCTTATGTTTCCTCATTATGTTCAAGGAGCGTCGCCCTTCCTTGATTTTCGATCCCTCCTCATTTTCACTCTCGCTCTCTTTCTCCTTCTTCTTCTCAACCTTGTGGATAGCTTCTTCTGTCAACTCCTGTCGGTTCATTCGCTCAAGCACATCCTTCTTTCTAGTTTTTTTGTCACCAATCATGATAATCAATCCAGCGGTTGCGTTGCATGTAATTGAGCAGCAAAGGATAACAGTAGTCAAGGCCATAGGCCGAACCTTGTAGTAAATACCCCATGTGCAAGCACCGAGTGCGATTTGAAACAACGAGTGGCAATCCAGAAGCACGACAATAGCGACAAGGAGCCGAAGCGGGAACGCATGATGTGTTTCCGTCTCATGGGGCTTGTAGAAGCTATGACTTTTGCAGAACTTTTCCTGGTGATATTCGAGCTTGGCTTGCTGTTTTGGCGTAAGTACGGTGAACTCCCATTGCTTTTCGGGGTCTTCGGGATCTGTGTCTCGTGGCCCAGCGATGGGAGCGTTGGTAGCTGGGAGATCGTTATGGTCATGAAGTTTCGGAAGCATTTCCTTCTTCCGGCGTGACCAGGTAAAGTGATGGTAATGTGCGATGTATATCATGTGGTATGTATCAACAGCACGGAAAGGGGCAAGACCATCGCCAACGATAGCGAAGAGCGCGACCAGGACATTGTCAATGACGTTGATGATATAAAGTTGTCGCCCTTCGACATTGATCCAACCGATCAAGAAGAGAACCCACGCAAGCCCGAAAAGGGTGATAAGGACGGCATACAGGGTAACGAGGAAACCCAGTGCTATTCGAGTCAGATTTTAGACATTCAGTGGAGATACAAGACTTACGTCGACGGATATACTGTCCAAATCCCCTCATGGAGCGCTTGAATTTGGAGCGTTTGGAATGTAACATGTGTCTCACATGATCGTTTAATTCCTTCTTATCTTCCTTGCTCCAGCCTTCTAGAGAAGTGCCATGGGGAAGAACAGCGAAGCGGGAATCACTCAATCTTGAGTCTATTGTCGCCAGTGTCGCCATGGTACCTGCGGTTGGAGTTCTTTCTAGTCTAGGAGGAATGGTGGTCTGTGCTTCACGGAATGGAGCAAGGATATTGTTGATGTCCTCTAAACTTTGCGTCTCGCTTAACGCCCGCCGTATATTATAGGTAGGTCGACGATTTACAAATCTGCCTAGGTTCGGAATGAAGAGTGAGTTTTGTACATTAGTGAGGGAGGTTAGGGTCTGGACTTCGGGGTCTGTCGCGATTAGCTGAGGCACTATTCTCCAAGTCAGATGCAGCCTACCAAGTGTATCCAGTACGTCTACCATATTTGCGGTATAATCCTGAGACATTTCGGTTGGCGTCTGGGGTCTTTGGTCTCCTGCTTCCACCTTTTTACCATTCTCCTTTTTGAGTCCTAGTCTGGCCTGGAAAGCATTGCTTGCCCTCCTTATCCGACTGGGCTGTTCCTCGGGCGTCGATGTATCGGAAGAACGTGACGATGGTGCAGTATCTAATTGGCAATTTTCATCCAGTGCGGCCAGACGAGAGGGATTCGGGTGTATTTGGACTGTGGATGAGGCATTCGCATTCTGCGCGACTTCACGCAACTCTTGTGACGAGGGTATCCGTCTGATCCCAATGCTAGAGTTTCGTAGCCCCATGTTCGGCCGGCTGCGCACCTGCTTGATGGTGTTGTTGTTGCTGCTTCCCCGAGCGGGAATCTGCAGCGTTGAGACATCTTGAGCGGCGCTGCTATGCGAAGTTAGCGACCGCACTACGACTCACATATCCAGGCATTTTCTTACCTTGAGCCTGGTCTTCCAGAATCGCGGGATCTGGATGGTACTGGGACGAGTTTGTCTGCGTCGACTGACGATTGCAGAGAAGTTGGAGGCTCAACAACCTCCCCAGGTACTGCAAAATCGCGAGCCGCCGTGCCTGGTTGAGGTCCAAGGTATCCTTCGTTCACACCAAGCGTGCTGGAGTTGTCGCCTGGCGGAAGATCTGAGTCAGGCACTGAAAGAGAACCGCTGCCAGTTCCTCGAGAGGTTCGTTCCGCAACTCTATTTTGCGCCGAACGTGCTTTGGACTTCAATTTGTCCATGGTCGGAAGTTCCGGCACGCCTCAAAAAAGGCAGCGATCGAGAATCGAGGTGATGAGATCAAGAGCAAATCAGCATTAACGTGTTGTATGAGAACAGAGGGTGAAGTGACGCTCCAGGAGACAACCATAACGCGCAGCGATCTTGGAATGGCGGCCAATTGGGGCGACGCGCGGGCCGATGACCTCACAGGCTAATGGATGACCAAGAATGTTTAATCACTCGCATTTGCATAAAGCCGGCCGAAACCATAATTCCAGACATCGAGGATGCAGGGCACAACGAAGCGAAAATATTAAAAAAACATAACATTGAATTTCAAAGACCCGACGAGAAAGAAGCTTCAAGAAGGATAACGCAAAGGGTATAGCATGTTTAGAAATTCACTTGATTAGAAAGACATCCATGTCATTAGGAGTACCACCCCTGCAAGCGATCATCTCGCTTCTGCAAAGTTGGCATGCTGGCATGCTTCTGGGACCACTATCGCCTTTGTTCTAGCGCATTATCAGATGAACTATAGTCACGTATTTAACAACCTAAACACTTTGGGATTCAATGAATAAAGTACAACAACTCTCGTCATGGTGACTTTTCATTCTATTAACATCAACTCCTTCGCACTATCAAATTCTAGATGCCAACTTTTCCAAGATGCACTCTGGCCGTGATTAGGGTGTCATAAACCAAACACCAGATATGCAGAATAGTCAGCCTCTTGTGTCAGAAGACACTGACACAGTCAGCACCGGATTGCCGTTCGCAAAATACAGCGCTTGCTGAATAAATACCAGCCACAACAATCTTAGCCATGGAAGCCCAAGCTCTCTAGCTCTTTGCGAATCGAGCTCTCGGTACTGATCTTCTTGACCTGTGTGTCTTCTAGCTTCTCACCGCCTGCTTGCCTCATCTTTAAGTCATCAATAGCCCGTATCTTCTTAAGAAGGCTCCTCATTTTTTTATCTTGAAGACCACCTCCAGGGCTCGTGACAGTTAGATCAGGTGCCGGGCCCTGATCCTCGGTCTGGGTCTGGATCGGGGCTGGTTGAGACGACGCGGCAATGTAATTCTTCTGATATTGCTGATGGCCCGAACCAGCACGATGGTGATTCTGCTGATGACCTTGATATCCTCCCCGGTAATTGCCTTGATTCTCATAGCCAGTTTCATGACGGCGATGCGGACCAGGGCTGTTACCTTGGTTGTTACCTTGGTTGTTTCCCTGATAAGCGCGGTGTTGGCTAGGGCTCCTTCCACCACCCTGGCTTCCGAATCCTCCATTCTTGCTTCGACTACGCTGATGTCCTCGCACATCACCTCGAACATCGTTACGTGCGTCGCCGCGTGCATCATTCCGATCGCGTCTCTCAGGACTTCGGCCACCGGACGAAGGTCCTGTCGTCGGATTCGGAGTGTTGCCGTCGGCAACAAGGCCAGCGGCTCTTTCAGCGGCCTCTTTCGCCTTTTTCGCCTCTCGCTTCTTTTTGTTTTTCAAGGCTGCCTTTGACATGGCTTCGTCGCCTTCCTGAGTACCAGTTAAGCTAACGCCTCCTCCTGGAGCGGCACCTGGGGGTAGGGGATCAACGAGCTCAGCACCAGGTACCTCACGACGACGAGGCTTTCCAAACCCGTTTGAAAACCCCGCATTTGTGGAAGACACACCAGTGTTCGTGTAGGCGGCACCACCTTCGTCTTCACGCTTGAATAGAAGAGGCGTAGTTGTCCCACGTGCTCCAGGGGGTCGGTATGCTCCAGCAGGCTTGGAGGGCGTCTTGACCGTGCTCAGATATTGGAGAGCAGACGCATGTGGGATCGGAACAGGTTGGAGTGGGTTCTCCAGAGCCAGCGACTGTGGACGCCATGTAACATTATAGAGCTCCAACATGTCTTCGTGATACATGAGTGTCCCACCTACATGCCAGATACGTATTCCATTATCGACACGAAGGCGTGGGCTCGTAGTTGCCGTAAGAATATGCTTCCCATCGGGGCTCCACTCGCAGTGGGTGCAATTGGCCGCCTGGATGGTGCAGACTTTTGCGTAGTTTTTATCAAGATCGTAGATATCCATATGACCAGCCAAATTTCCAAAGCCGGCGACAAAAACGAATCGGCCGTGTGGGGAGAAAAGGATTGTGTTTCGTGGGCCGAGGTCGAAGTCATGCTGGGGAACAGCACGAGCATTAAAAATAGTGGTTTTAGCAGGCATGTACCCGTAAACAACACCAAACTCTTTCGAGTTTGGAGACCACGAAACGTCGTGAATAGGTCCTTCCTTATCTATCAAATATTAGCATAGAGTGCATCGACCACCTCTCACTTGAAGAAACGTACCGAGCTGCACTCTTGAGTCGAAGGAACCATTCGCACTCAGGATGTACATGTTCGTCTCCCCGTAGTAGCTCTTATTCGTCTTGTCGACTTCGGTCTGGGCCAAAACAATCAAGCTTGTGCCGAGGTCATTCCACTTCAACTGCACCTTGTCTCCCTTGAAGAAGGTCTTTTGTGAGACCGGGGCATTGAACTGAGGTACCTGAAAGACCTTTACAGCAGCTGGCATACCCTATTTAACGGGTTATTAGTCAAGCTCACATATATTGGGTCCCGAGTAGCTTACTTTGCGCTCAGGAACAAAAACTGCAACTGAATGGTTTTTGCCTGGAGAAACAGCGAACGTGGTGGCTCCCTCAACACGGAGCTTATTCCAGACGGTTCTCAAATCCCCAGACTCGTAGAACTGCACCTCATTTGTCACCGAACGAGCACATAATCTTTCATCAGAGGTATACTGCAAATTCCATCCAGTTTGTGACTTTTGCACATACTCGCCGATAACAGTTGGTTCTTCGGCACTCTCAGATTCATCTACCAAGGTCCGCCACACCTTCAGATTCTTCGTAGCATTTCCCTCTTCGTCCTTGCTAGGCCGCTGCCAAGTGATAATATAGGTTCCTAGTGGTGAAAATCCGAGTTCGAAAACATTGGGTGTAGGAAGTGTAGTAACGAGGTTGCCGGTGGAGGCATCGATGACTGAAACCCTGAAAAGGAAGCATGTGAGTAAATAACACGACCTCCAAAAAAAATTGCATGACGACGTACTTTTCAGGCGATGCCCAGGCGAAGTAATTGCTGTCGGGCGAGTAGCAGCAGCATCGGAGGTTGCCTTCGGGACTGTTGTACAAATAAGCTTCGTTTTCCTTCAGAATGGCGGTGGCCGCCTCACCGGGCAAATCCAGGGAGAGCCACGTAGTCGGGGGCCGCGTTAAAGACTCCGATGCCCTTGGAAGTGCGGTCTAAGCCGCGCAATTAGCAGGCACCAGCAATGGTAGAGGAACAAAAACTAACAGGCCAACTGTGTATGAACCGCCATGACTAGTCAAAGTCACAGAAGAGGGTACGGTGTGGTCGGAAGGGTGGAGTTGTTGGCGGTTGTGCGTGCGGATGCGGGTGGGTTTCAACAGCTGCGTTGTTGCGTTGTTCGTGTAGCTTGATGCGGTGAGAGTTTAATACTTCAAGAAATGACGTATCAAGCGTGTTGAATCTTTTTTTAAAGCAGGCTGCGGGGCGCACGCGAGCGGCGGGAGAGCGGCGGAGGGGGAGAGCACACGACGCACGAGAATTGAAGCGGGGGACCGTGTGAAGGAGAAGAACAAAAGTGTGAATTTCGAAAGAATCAGTCTCGAACAAAACGCCGCTAACGCTGAGGTAAGACGCACGCTAGCCCTCGGCCCGGTGAATCCTCCGCGACAACCTTAGGCACCCCGCTGCCATTCGTACTTTAATACCATGATGCCTGTACAACATCCTATATTCCCAACACAGCACAAATCACTCTCAAGCTAGGGAGTAATCCATTGTGCAATTTTTGACCTGAAGAAAATCTCAGACTGTCCGAATCTAGTCACATGATCCAAGTTGAGCATCTTAAGTGTACTGGTCCTAATTGTCTTGACAAACTCATATGCAATCGGAGAATATTTGCAAAGGATGGCAACTCCTTTCATGGACTTCCGCAACCGATGCGTCCTTAAAAACGAAGCTTTCAAATGCACGCAAACAGCGTGTTGGCTTGCCACTCTACCTAAGGCCTTGCTTTGTCTTTTAAATCAGCACAGCGAGAGAGAAGTACAAAGCTCAAAAATCTACCCAACCTCTAAATAGGCTCTCAGCTATCCATCTCATATAACACAAAAAAAATGGGTGGTGAAATTCAATCAGGCCCAAATGGCAAACTTCAATACCCGTCACTCAACTTTTATCCACCTCAACCCTTTCACCACAAAATGTCTTCAGTCTTCGATAGCGCAGCACAGAAGGGCATTCATTGCTCTGATCATTACCTAGAATATGCACAAGAGGGGCGCATGCCCTCTTGCTTTCCTCTCGCTGTCTGCAATTGGCCAACTAGGGCTGTGCACAAATTACCCGCTACACACAGTAATCCTTCAATAATCATGCACAATGCTGCAAGTTATCATCCCAGTCAAGTGTCATATTCCACTAGTTGGTACCAATGACAACACCTCACTTTGCCTCTTGACCGGTATTAGCACATTGTAGCCTGGTTGATGTAATGCTTGTGGTGCTACAGTGAAGATCATTGGGAGGAGGGTGGTAGGTTTGTGGCGTCGCAAACTGAAGACTGGTGCCTGGAGGATAAATGTGATAACGGCGCACCATAAATATCGTGCTGGTTTGCCACAAATATAATAATCAGTGGGGTCGATTGATTCACGATACAGTACGGGTGTTCTCAGTTCTATCATATTTGCTCGCTCTATTTTAAATTCTTACCTTCAGAATCAATTCCGCTTCTTCAGGCGTGAATTGAATAAATTTACTCAATATGGCTATCATTGAGATTGATCTTGCTGTTGGTGGTACCAATGGCGCTAGTAGGTCCCTCGTTTCAGAGGGTTCTCTCGCTTCCTATAAGACTCTTTATCAAGGACCCAAAGACCTAGAGAAGAACTTCACATGGCTGAAAGAGGAACCTAAAGATGTGGCAGAAGCTGCTGAGAATGAAGGTATCTACTTCTTCACTTAAAGCTTTCGATCTACAAGGATCAGCTGACATATAAACTTAACAGAAACGGCCCAGCATGCCCTCATAACCCGTGTCCAAAAGTCCAACGACTCACGCAAGAAATACACAATCCACTCCATCATAATCCAATCACCATGGCTCAAAGATGCTCTTGGTGAAATACTTGAGGGCTACCCAGGTGTCTGCTGCGAGCTCAAGAGGCTCGAATTCAGTGCCCCCTTCGAGCCTTTTGTTCACCGCTGGTCCAAACTCCTTAAGTACCGTGAGCGAAAAGACATTGATAACGTCACTGAGGAGCACCTTGAGATCCTTTACGATGTCCTAAAGGATGAACTCAAGGACGTTCTTAAGGCGTTTGATGACTATATCTCCCAAGGTGTGACGACGTATGATCATGCCTGGACCATCTTCCAGCCTGGAGAGGTGATCTATTCAAAGTCGCATAAAGGTGCCCCCGGGGGTTTGAAGCTGAAAGCTGGAAAGTATGTCGAGCTCCAGTGCGGTGGGTTCGCGTACCAACTCACTGCGGAGGTGATCGATTGGAATGGGTCGCACTTCGGTCGAAGCATCGAGACAATCAATCTCTCTGAGTTTATAGGCATAACGAACATTCTTGACCTACCAGCGTTCCCTATCTCATTTCACCCATCTAGAAAAACTATTACGCAGTTTCTTGTCAAGCGTGGTAAGGCTTTTGAGGAGCTTACTGGTTGCCATTACAAAGAGTAGGTTGAACCCCCGTCAGGCAAACAGATTTCAACATTAACGACTTTAGATACGATGGCTTTGCAGTAACCTGGGATCGAGAAGGAAAAGAGGCACCCATCCATTGTACAGGCCGTATCGTCGTGGACTCTGATACCTTCCGCAACTTTTCTCCTCAATACGTTGGTCGGATCGAGCCTCTAGGAGCCAAAGAAGGTGCCCCAGAGCCAGTATCAGATACCAAAGAGACCGAAATTGGTACCCAAACTGAGGAGGCCTATATCTTCGGCAAACAGACAGTGAAGAAACGTTTGCGATTGACTGAAGAAATGCAGTTGATCTGCACTCCTCGCGTCCGTGGATACTCGCTCAAGAAGAAACAATGGTTGATCTTTTACATTGATCTGATTAAGGAGATTGAATTTAACGACGAGGCCTTTGACTCTCTTGTTCTCCCAGAAGACCAGAAGGAGTTAATCCTCTCCTTTGCAGAGGCACAGGCAATGGAGGCATCCTCATTTGACGACATTGTGGCCGGGAAAGGAAAGGGTTTTGTGACACTCCTGAGCGGTCCTCCAGGTGTAGGCAAAACTCTCACGGCCGAATCGGTGGCAGAGCATATGCATGTCCCCCTTTATATGATGTCAAGTGGTGATCTAGGCTCCAATCCCCACCAAGTCGAGTACAAGCTTACTAGAATCCTGGAAATGATTGCGAAGTGGAACGCCGTGCTCCTCCTTGACGAATGCGATGTGTTCCTCGAGAAGCGTTCAGTCCATGATCTTGAGCGTAACAAATTAGTCTCGATCTTCTTGCGTGTCTTAGAATACTACGAGGGTATACTTTTCCTCACCACCAACCGTATCGACAATATCGACGCCGCCTTCCAATCTCGCATTCACATATCCCTTGCATACCCGGAACTGACTACTCAATCAAGACGTCATATCTGGGAAACTTTCATGAAAAGGTTGAGACTTGATGAGTGGAGTTCGCACGATCTGGATGAGTTGGCGGAGATTCCGCTGAACGGAAGGCAGATTAAGAATGTGCTCAAGTCTGCAGCTCTTTTGAGTGCCAGGAAGAAGCAGCCGTTGGGACGGAAGTATGTCGACATGGTGCTAGCAATTGAGAAGCGGCGTCCGGAAGTGTCACGGGGTTTCTAGTACACTTACAGGCAGTCCCGAAATATAATCATTGATACTAAGTATAACTAGCCAGAGATATTTTAGTGATTGTAGATTGCGAATGAAAATATCAGACAAAGCTACATCGTATAGACATATTTTCCTGATAGACCCAACGTACAAAATCCAAGCGTAGTGACTGATTAATATTTCATCCAGTGGTGACAAGTTCACTTCTAGTGCAAGTAAGAAGTCAGTAATCCTTAGGATATATTGATCCTGAATTGGAGGATTCTTCTGTCGAGAGGTTTGTTGCTAGTTATAAGATAACCGGGAGAGACAGCACACAACGAGGGAACTTGTGGTGTTGTACCAATGCACTAATAGAAAATTGTCGTGATGATTTTGATCCCCAGCGGGGTTAGTGTTGGTGGTAAAAAGACTGGGCAACGGGCAACTAACGTTAGAATTACGAATGCTCTCGGGTGGCTGAGAGCTGAAAATCCGCCAAGACCTCGTGAACTGAGCAGTCTCAAACAGACACAGCCTCACTTCTCTCTACTACAATCCTTCCCAAACGACAGATGGTGCGGGTTGCTTCAAAATGTCTGGCTTAGAAATTGTGGCGAGTATCGCAGGCGTTGCGACTGCTGCGATCAAGATCTCGGTATCCATGAACGATATAGCAGACCAGCTAGGTTCTGCTGGGCGGGTAAGTAAAGTCCATGCTATCTCCGAGACGAACTGTACATGTATGAAAGTTGAGTAAAGGAATTAGAAAAGAAAGGATGCATGTATTCTTACCAAACCTTACTGCGCTAACTATGAGCCTTCTCAGGATGTGCGATACATCAGTAATGAAATGGCCTGCTTCTCACAGGTCCTCCGTCTGGTCCATTCCAGTCTCGAAGATGGCACCAAAACGATTGGCTCCACTATAATCCAATCGGTCCTCAACACGCTCCCCCAATTGATCGAACAGTGCAGCATGGTCTACGAAGAAGCCTTCGGCCTCATGCTCTCACTCAAACCCCCTCCAACCACCAGTTCATCACTAACAGACTCGCTCCCTTTCTTCAAACGTGTCCGTTTCATTTTCCAGAAAAGTAGAATTAGCGTATTACGAAGTCTATTAGATTCATCAAAAAGTACGCTGAATTTGCTACTGGTGACGCTGAATATTGAGATGGCCAAGACCAAGAGTCCGAATAAGGAGTTGATGGACCAATTACAGTCGGAGAGAAAGGCGTTTATTCGAGTTGTTGCGTCGCAGAGCAGAGCCCTGAATGAAGCCTTGGGAGAGGTTGAGAAGGCAAAAAAGGAAACGATTAAACTTAGAAGCAAAGCTGAGAAAGAAAAGAATGACAATGGGAAAGGAAAAGGAAAAGAGAAACAGAGCAAGGAAAAGGACGAGCAAAATGACCCCGAGAAGCTCGACACAGGATCGAACCTTAAACCACCAGACCTATACATGCTCCCTGCTCCCTCTGTTGCACAGCTTGTCTACACCCCACCCAAGATCAACGAGGCAGCTCAATCTTCTATCATGTCTATTGCTTTGAGTCTGGAGCCTCCAAATCCGAGCGGTGGTAATGGGAAGGTTCCCGACTCCGCTTCCTCATTCCCTCGACCCTATAACTTCACCAACTCGAACGTACCTAATCGGTATGGTACCCCACCGGCGGATTCATATAGCTACTACTCAGCACCGCCTCCATATACAACGACAGAGCCGCCTCCTAAACCACAACCGCAACCGCAACGCCAACGCCCAGCATTCGAAAAACGTGTGTTCACTGATCCTGGTCCAGCAAAACCAGAGGCTGACAATGATCATCTACATCCTCAAGCATCATTCCAGGAGCGAGCTAGATCACCCTATGGGTTCTCCTCAACACCCAAAGACCAAGTTCCAAATGTGAAGAGGAAGCCAACTCCAAGCAATACTCAGGCCCCTGACGATCAAGCTTCATCTCCTGAGGCAGAAAGAGGCAGGAAACCGTATAAGTTTACCTACCAACCATACCGACCATCAGCAGCCCAGGAAACTAATACTTCTATTCCGGAAACGAAAAAAGAGAGGAAGCCATACACCTATGTGCCTCCACCTCCACCTCCACCACCGGCCCCACCAGCAGGGGACACAGGTGACGATACATCCCCCAATGCTCGAAAAGCATCTTACCAGTCACCACCATCACCACAATCACCACCATCACCGAAACCCGCCTATGAGCCATTTACTTACCAATCTCCGACATCGCCCACGCCACCGTCCTACACAACCCCTCGTAAGCCTTCAGCTGGAGAGCAACCCTACAATCCTTACACCAAACCCACACCTCCTCCCCAACCACGAACCGACTACTTCCAACCCAATACACCCGCTTCTACTCCTGAACCCCCGCCACCTCTCCATAACACAACCTATATAGCCCTTGTCCCGTACAATACTCATGAAGTGGGACATCTCCCGCTAAGTCTCTTTGAAATCGTCGTCGACGTGTCCTCCTACGTACCCTCACCCTCAACCCTACCATATCCTACCCACTCAGACCCCTCACCGCAAGTGCACTATTGGCAAGCTTCTTTGCATAATCGGCGTGGACCAAGAGGGTTGTTCCCGCATGATGCTGTATGTACGATTGATGACGAGAAGGTTGGGAAGAGACTCAAGGAGGACTGGTTTGCTGGAGCCGCAGGGATGGTAGCAGATGACAAGGGACGGGTTTGGGTAGGTCCACAAATGGGAGTGGGTGGTCCGAAGTGATGACAAAGTAAGTGGTAGGTTGATGATTTCTGAGTAAGGTTGGCAGGGAAAGTGGTTTGATTGTGTTGGGGTTAGATATTCGCTAGAATGATTGCAAATTTTGTTCATTGAACTCCAAGGATTGTGGGCGGGTTTAAACTCAGCAAAGCGAACTGTATCTTTTGAGTCCCAAGTTAAAGATGGCTGTTTGATTTTGACTGTTCGCTTAGAAGTGATGGGACCAAGGAGAGGGTATGGAGTCTTGCGTTGTGAGAAACTTCAATTGTGGGTATGAAAAGAAAAGATGAGACCATATGCAGAGGTGTGACGAAGTATCGAATCACGAATATCACAACATAAGCAAAGATGTAGCACAACCCTTCAACTCCACACACAGCACCACACCCTCCTCATCTCTATGGTAGAGAGTCCTCGAAGAGTCGCCATATAGCGGTGCCACACAGGCCCCTCACTGCAACACCGTCCTCACGCTAATCCCTCAGGACGCGCTCAGGTGCACACAGATTGGAGTCAAGAGAAAAGGGGAATTAAAACGTGCGTACGCCTCGCAGCTATCCAGACGAATTTCCCCGTTCCGCCGTGAGGCTTACTAGGATCGCGTACGTCGGCGACTGTGAAGGGCGCGGGTTTAATATATCGCGAGGCTATACTGAGCAGCAGGAATGAGACGGTTCACTGAGCTCCACCTGAGGCCGCGAAGATTGGGGGACGAAGAATATTTGGGAGGGGAAAAGACAAGGAGGGAAGACCATGAGCATGAGAGATTGCAAGTGCAAATAAATGAAGCAGCTGCTGAATTCGTCGAACGGGAGAGATGAATGTCGGGGTATCATGTCCTTCGCCAATTACAAACATACCTACAAATATTGCTCTTTTCATCTGGACGGGCTCACTAGTTCTTTCCACGTCCGAGGAGTGGTAATATGTTGAAGGAAAAGTACTGCTGTGAAAATTTAGTAGGGTGCTGTTGATTCTCTTATCCTCACCCTGGATTTGCGTGAACAGTTACAGTGCAGACTAGGCCATCAAGAAGTCGAGGACGCAAATAACACCTTCCGAGGATTACCAAGCACCATACTGCGCTGACCACTTCCGCTGTCTTCCATATCCTCGAGAAGACGGCCCATGCCGCCTAGATCTAACTCCCCTCTAGCGAGAAGTGCCTGGTCAGTTTTCCTAGCCTCCACATCTGCAGCTTGCTCCCTTGCGAATACTACATTCAAATCCCGTCCAAGTGGGGGAGTCGTGTTCACCACGACGATCAGTCTGTGGTCAGTAGAGAGAATGACCTCTCTGGGAATAGCCATCCGGGCTTCTCTTATTGTTGTGTCTAGTTGATTGATCGATGTGATGCCCTCTCCATGCAAAGCAAGTCCTTGCAGTGGGGAAAGTCCGGGGCCAGATAAAGAGCTGCCGCTATTTGCAGAGACGGTGCGGGTCCAGAATTTCTCCAGATTGGGGATCCTGAAGGCCTCCGAGCCGTACCAGATAACAACAGAATCCTCACTTGCCTCCCCGGTAGCAGACGCCAAGGAGGCAACAGAGACACCACCTCGATGAGGAATCGAAGAGCTAGCTGAAACTCCTTGAAATAGGGCTTCTTCTTTGGTCCGGCGTGTATTTGGCGTCATGGGCACTAACGATGTGCGACTTTGGGATTTAGGGCTCGGTGGACCACTGTTGGACCGGCTGCTCTCTGACGTGCCCACGAAACCACGAATAGAGAATGCAGTGGGATCAGATGGGGGACTTGGTCCTGTCCGGTCGATATCCCAGATACCCCATTCACCATCTTTGAGTAATGCGAGGATGTGATGGCCATCGGATGTCCAGGCGGCATCAAGGATAGCTTTGCGGGCGGCAAGTATGGGGGGACTAGCGGTATTCGATTTGGGGGATTCAAATGTAGCTCTAAAAAGAGCTACATAGCTACCAGCCTCGGGCTTTGCGTCAGCCGTCCGAGAGGTTTGTCGGATGGGGCTAGACGGCGCAAAAGGGTCATAAATGCGGGCGATTCCCGAGGCATCGGTAATGAGGAGCTGCGAATGGCGGCGTTTGGGGTACTGCGCAGAGTTGAAAATGATTTGAGTGGCAGGCTTCCGGAGGGATAGAGTTCGATATGCAGACATGGGACTGGTAGGTGTGACAGACGTTTCAGCAAGGCCAAAGCGCCAAATATTCAGCAACCCGCCGTGCTCTGCGGAATGTGAAGCTACGAGTAGGTCCCAGCCTTCATCAGCACGACGGCCTGAGCGAGTCCGGCTCTGTCTTCTGCGAGCCCGACGTCTCCCGGGAGTAGCGCCAGACTCTCCTTCGGCGTCAATATTCATCTCATCTCCGGAATCCTCAAAGGTTGGCTCTGAACGTGATGTCCATGTCATGGTGACACCTGTTGGAATGCTCTGATGCCCGGTATGTGCCGATATTTTGAGAACTTCCTCGCCCCATTGCGATTTAGAACTAAATGGCGTCTCTTTTGCAGTATCCGAGGGAGGGCCTAAAGGCAAGGTAATAACGCGAACGCTGCAGTCTGCGCAGGCGACGGTGAAAACGATTCTCTTGTGGAATATAGCAGGCACTGTGTCTGCAGGTCGCAGCGCTGAGACGGCGGGTACTTGGGGCACAGCGATGTGAAGGACCTCGGTGCTAAGTGACAAGCGCAGGTGTTGGATAATGGATGGATATGGGTGGTCGGGGTCCAACTCCTCCTCCTCTTCCTCAAATTCAGCTTCTGGTGGCTGTGGAGGAGACTGGGCAGGCGCCTCATCGTCTGAGTCGACGATTGTAATCACATGGTTGGATGTCCCGTTGACCTTCTGCGGTGGCTTCGGCGGCTGCTTGGGTGCTGGGGCCGTCTTCTTCAGCGGTCGACCTCCTCGCCAGATAACACCCACGCCAGTCTCGTGTCCATATAGTATGATAGTCGAGCCATTTGGAGCTGTGACAGGGTAGACCTTGGAGTCGAATACACGATGAGGCAGCTCGTATCTGGGGTGGGGTGTCAGTTGCTTCGGGGCATGAAGGGGATGGAATGTAGCAGGCCAGGTCGCACCTGAGCTGGGTCGTCTTTCCCACAGTCGAGATAATTGGCTTCATGATGGGGGTAGGCGGCAGGCAGCTGGAGCAGATCAGGACAGACAATGGGGATCTCTAGTTGGCGTTAGCTGCCCGCGGGTTTGTTTCTGGGCAATCCCGATGCGGAGAAGACAGATGGATATTCGCGACTGTGGCTTGATGCTCTGTATTGCGTGTGCGAGGTGCGCGGAGCGCGGAGTCGGTGAAGGTGCAGAGGGGGAAGAGAATGTCGGAGGTGCTGCGGAGTGAAGTTCATCACCACACGCGCAACCTCCAAAACAAGCGCGTCGGCCAACACGAAAACTTCAAGCCCTACAAACAGCCGCCCCACCCCCCAAACTGT
>JAAZQE010000668.1:0-16768 GCA_013620735.1 Clavariopsis aquatica
CCTCCCCCCTACCAAAACGCACCCGTGTGATTGACCCCAAACCGCTCGACCAAGCCTCTGTCTTGCCTCGCAACTCGGACTCAGGAACCGCAACACCAACACCATTGGCAAACATGAGCTCACACCACCCTACTCATGCCATTGGACAGACCGCAGTAGAGAATACATTGCAGGTGCAACTTCTGAGCGACAAGGCGAAGGCGCCGACTAAGGGGAGTGCGTTCGCGGCGGGGCACGATTTGTACAGTGCGAGGGATGTAGTGATACCCGCCCGGGGACGCGCGAGAGTCGATACAGATATTAGTATTGCGGTGCCAGCAGGGACATGTATGTTCATTCTACATCCTAATAGACATCCCAATTGCCTGTCAGCTCAATCGCAGCTCAAATCACAATCATATTTCCAATTCTCTCAGCACGCACAATCAAGTACACTTCAATTGAAAGCACAATGAGCCTACACTAACAACACCACCCAGACGGCCGCATAGCCCCACGCTCTGGCCTCGCAGCCAAACACGGTATCGACACCATGGCAGGCGTAATCGACGCCGATTATCGGGGCCAAGTAGGTGTAATCCTCGCGAACTTATCCGATGATGACTTCAGCATCAAACACGGCGACCGTATTGCACAGCTCATCATCGAAAAAGTAAGTGAATTCTAAACCCGGCACTTAGCCCTGGCATTTTCGAGGGTTGCTAGGAGAGAATGAGAGCTAACTCGTGCCACGCAGATCGTCATGCCTGAGGTCGTTGTTGTTGAGAAGTTGGAGGAAAGTGTGAGAGGTGCAGGCGGTTTCGGGAGCACTGGCGGCTTTGGAGCTTAGAACGCACTCATATAGTAAAGCGGGCACAATGGATTATTGTTGTGGAATCCATGACACGACGGACTGGAGACGAGGTAAAAGGTGTATGTACAAGGGAATGGGACATGATCAAGCTAACGAACGCTATTGATATCCACGATACACTATGTCTCAATTTAATTAAACCAAACAAAGACAACTCCTCATGGTTGGCGCAGCAAAATCCCAGGGAGGAAAAACGAGTACCGCAAATATGACTCGCACAAGAATACAAGAATGCATGAATACATGACTGTGATTAGGATCAGGTCTGCAGAAAAGTACATCTTCTATAGTATATATGCCTATCGAGACTCGATCAAATCAATTCAAACAACCGCCCATACCATGGTATACCTCATCATGGTCTTCATACACATTCTCCTTCTTTTTGCATCCTTAATCTGCACTGTCAACCTGCACTGCTCTCTACCCGGCATTATCCAGTCCAAGGCGCAGCACATCCAACCCGTCTGGCATCATCTTCCTCGCCTCTGCTATTTTCCCACTCTCCTTCACCCGTCTAGGCGTAAAAAGTTCTAAATGTGGTGGATTCATAATTTCCTTCACGTGCCTCACTACATGAACTTCACTAGCATTCATGAGTGCAAGATGTCTTTTCATCTCCCTCTCCTTCTGTGCCTCCTCACCCTTCCCATGTCCTTCTTTCTCTGCCCGTGCATCGAAAGCCTTCATGGCTTTCTCGCACTTCTCAGTTGTTTGGGTAAGGATTGCCTGCATGCTCGCGAGGACTTTCTGGCATGCCTTTGCGAGCGGGAGTTCTTCTGCGGGAACATCGTCGGGCGAGCGCCAGCTGGGTCGGGATGAGAGGTTAGGAGTTGGGGAACTATGCACGGCTTCGATGAGTCGTGGTATGGTGAGAGCCGCGAACATGTCACCTGTGCCTGAGAAGAACAGAGGGAGCTGTGGTGTATCGATGCGAAAGAGCCGGGGCTTGCAGTCTGAGGTCGCGGTTGAGCCGATGATTGTGAGGTTTTCGGGCTCCTCGGGAACGGAAGCAGGTGCAAGGGAGGGGGAGGATGTTGCGGGGGGCGATGTGTGCCATGAGGGTGGGTGCGAGGTTTCGGTTGAGAGTTCGGGTGGTGAGGTTGGTGTTTGGTGACCGGACGGTGGTTTAGAGGCCGTTCGGGATGGGGCTCGTGAGGGAAATGTTTGATTATCAGGCGTAAGACGCAAGGAAGTTATGATGACGTGGGGAACTTGGTAGGTTTTGTGGAGAACTTGAATTGCGGCGGCGAGGGAGGTGAGGTCCGTGATTGTAATATCTGAAAGGGTCCTGATGCATGTTTTCGTCAACAAATGCGTTCCAATAGACTAGACAAAAGAGCAGACGGACTCGGCCTCAAATTGATTCGGCAGAATCAGGTCCGCTTCTCGGAGAAGGGCCTTATACTCCGGTACTTCGTCTTCTGGTATATAAAGCTTTCCATTGTCTCCCATGACGGGATCCAACACTGTCCCGAGTCAGCAACTGTTACTTCTCATGTCCCTTCATAACACTCCAAACCCACCCCAGAAAAAAGACCCCGGCTTGGTCCCCGCATTGAACTTGATATCTCTGCCAATCTTCCCAACAGCTTGGACTGCCTCAGCGCTAGGCATGTAACCGGTCAATAACAAATCAAAGTTGTTGAGGTTCGATTGTCGCAAACCCTCGTATAGATCCTGTATTTGCTCTGCCGAAGTCTTCGTGCCTTTGACTTGTTTGTACGCAGTGTGATTACCTATGGAAAAAATTAGTATCCTCTTCCAATAAACACCAAGATGAATGAAGCATTCATACTGTAGTGAACAGTGTTGATCGCGGAAACGTCGCACCCCAAGGACTGCATAACGAAGGTCGCCATCTTGTTGCCCACGTATCTCGGTTACATCTTAGCTATACGCGCATCGCTTTCCCTCAAGAAACTCACCCATGGACTACCTGTCACTGATTAGTCGATGAAGCCTTCGCGATGCATTCGTGCATGACTCTTACATGGCTGGCGATCGCGAGAACCCGCGTCTCGGGTATCAGTGCGTCGGAAGCCATCGCCGCAGCCAAGTAATTATGAGAGAGGAAGGGGGCGCGGACAGGTGTGGATCAAGCGAAGGTGCAGGAGTGCGAGAGTGTATATTGTTGATTTTTTTGGGTTATCTGATCGCCCGACGCGCTGACGTCGACGCGGGGATACCATGCCCCGCGCTCACTTTGCACCGAAGGCGTGGCACCAACTCCACAGAAGAAGCACTCGCCACAATCTAACACCCCTATGGACCCGATAGACGCTTCGCATGCATAGAACGGAATTACACCACTACAATATCACACGTGTATCCTAAAGACATGCCACTCGTTTCGTAAACTCGTCATCAAACGACTACTCCTCATCACCAATCTGGTCCAGTTAGTAAGCTTTTCCAGATATATGGAAGAGTGAAATTTTACCTTGGGCGCGAGGTAGAATCTCAAGTAGCTGTTGCTCTGAAGGCCGTACTCGACAAGGAGCGGAACCTCATTGGACAGGCAGAGCTTAACTTGGTCGGACATCCCGCTTGCCTTGCAGAAATTGACGAGGTACTTTAGAGAGAAGGTGAGAGATACGGGTTCCGTCAAGTCGATCTCAACGTTGTTGTCTGGCTTCTCTACATCGCTGTGGCTCCTCAGCTGAATGGAGCCGGAGCCAATGTCACCAGTGCACTTGAAAGCAACACCATCCTTTGCACACTCAATCGAGACTAGAGCGATTCATTAGCATTGCATGGAATACGGAGGCACAGGACAATGTACCTGACTCCGAGAGGGCACTGAGGTCCCGGCAGATGCGCTGGAATTCTGCCGCGGGCATCTTGATGGTCGCTGCATACTCCGTCTCAGGGATACCCAGGTGCTCCTGGTCAATGTCCATAAGCTTGATATCATATTCGCTGATTCTGTCTGTTGCCGTGCTCTCGAAAACTAGATTGACAACATCTGGTGCGTCCTCGGCCTTCAACGTGAGCACGTCGTCACTCTGTGCAGCACGAAGAACCTTGGTAAGCGAGCCCAAGTTAATGCCGAGTGCAATATTTCGGTCGCAACGGAACGGCTCGAAGGCATCGGATCTCAGCAACATGGACACAAGGGCAACATGGGAGTTGTCCATGGCCTGGAGGGCGATTCCAGAGTCATTGCAGTCGAAGTTACAGTCCTGTACGAGGTCCTTGATAGCGTCGACCACCTTGATAATTATCAGACTTGCGTGTGGGTAGTAGTGATGACATCGCTGACCTTCTTGAGCAGACTGGCCTGACCTAGGCGTGCCTCAAGCACTGTTGGTGGTTAGTGGGCGCTTCAGCTGTAAATGCTGCGGGGCAAGTACTTACTGATGATATGAAATTAGAAGGCGAGGTACAAATGTACAGTTGTGGAGGATTTCAATAAGTTAGAGTGGCGGGAGAGCGGGGGTAGAATTGGTGAGAGTTGGAGAGAGTCTTGGTGGAGGCAGAAATGAGGTCAACGCGATGGTGGGATACGCGCTTCGACGCGCTCCACGCTAAAATCAATTAAGATGCGCACAGACATATAAAATGGAAATCAAAAGCACAAGCTCACCTAGCTATCCATCCTCAAGTGCAAAAGACAGTGTTCGAGTTTGATAAGAATTTAGAAGTAGGTTTATTACATTTCTGATATTCGGGCGAGGTTCTTGCCTCTCCAGGTGCCATATCCCATTGGAAGACGCATCCCCTAAACGGATCAAACACCCTTCCTGTATCTAAGAGAGCGTCACTGCTCTCCACTATACGAACCATGCGCCATATATACCATGCCACCAGGTTCTCGCGGCTTGTGCCTAGGACGAAAGCGAGCGGAGGCAATGGAGATGTTGCAACGTATGCCCTTCTAAAGGTGGATGATCCCACGTATAACCCGTACATGTCGCCACAGCCCTCCACTTCCAATTGATATGACTGTGATATAAAGACCCATACAGCCACAACATCAGTCCTCATGCTCTCACAAGCCCATAAAAGAGAGTCCACGTCAGCACGAAGCTGCTCAGCCCACTTACAACATCACCTCCCCACAAGTCTCCAAGTGGTTTGTGAAAGTATTCGCTGGGCTTTCCTTCTGTACGGAAGGTGAGGATAAATCCCGACACGATCAGTGTGCCGATGAGATAGAAGATGAACCCGGTGTATGACTCCATGCCTAGTGTTCCTGCGGCGACCCCGAAAAGCGATGCTGTAAGACTTCGAATGTTGGAGACAACCTGCATGGCGCGAGAGTAAGCGGTTGTATGTTCTGTGAGATAGGTTTCGCAGGTGCCTGGTACATACTTGCGTGTTGTGTTGCATGCTAGTCAACACAATGGGACTGATTGCTAACTCTCGTTCTTCGTTCATGATGAATTTGACCGCTGCCGGCTATGCAGCTGTACCAAGAATCTCAAGGATATATGAAGGATTTCCTGTGAAAGTATTGTACATGCGCGACAAGCCTAGGTCGGCCGAGCAGTGGTTGAGCTGGAAGGGAAGGATAAAGCCGACTTGGGTAAGGGTGGGTTGCAGTGCTGCGCAGTGGTATTCCAGGGTCTTCGGAGTAGTCGGAACGTATAAAAGTAAGAATTCGCCTCTATGATAGGAAGTAAGATGCAGGAAAGGCTACCAGTCGGAACGGCGTGGATGAGAGACGTGGGAGCTGGTGTTATGCCGACTCAGTTGCAGTTAGACCGATATCGTCCGTGCGGTACCGCGAAGCCCGAGCGCCACCTGTGAGACTGTCAAACCACGACGCATCACCATGATTTTCACCTCGGCATCATCATGTGTTTGGGCTCCTGAAATATTTATATTTGCACAATCTTTTCCAAAATCGCGCAACAATATGTCCTAGCTTATCGCTGAAGGTACATGTTCCGTAGCAACTTTGAGATAGAGATATAAACCTAACATTAACCTCAATGGCAATACATGATCAATTTCATTGCTAACTACATAGAGTACCATGTAAGTATACATCGGAGTTTCTTACTGTATACCATGGGCTTTGAAACCAGTCAAAACAAGTGGTAACATGGAGGAGATGCCTACGGAATGCTATCATGTCCGAGGACAGATGCACAAGTAGTACTGGTGGACGGAGTAGATATCAACTAAGAAAATGAACGAGTTTGCTGTCTCTATGCGCCTGCCTAACACCCTCAAAAAGACCCATACACAGGAACATACAGGATAGCTAATTGGGTGAGTCCAATTGGCCGTACTCCTCGAGATATCTGGGGGCGGTCAGGAATGTCCTCAAGAGACTGGGAATTGACAAACTCACTGCTGCAAATAGAGGGGGAGGGTGTAGTCTGGAATTTCGCTAGCTATGCGCAAATATCTCAAGGCATCTTGGAAATAACGTCCGTTGACCCGAGGAGAAGTGACATTGCCCAAGCTCATATAAGCTTCGGCTGTCTTGAAAACGATCAATGTATGCAAAAGTGAGTGCAAGATGGGAGACTTACGGTAGAGAGGAGAGACCCGGTCAATTTCCCCTGCGCTTCAGCGATATCAGCAGCGCGTTTGAGATAGTCAATTGCTGGTAAGAGTATGCCCCGGGCTTCGACGTAGTCGCCTGTCTGAATTCTATCCTCTGCCTCCAAAGCCGCCATGTTTGCTTGGCGTTTCTCTTCGCTCTGAGATAGCAAATGGACTTGACTCGTTCCACTACTGACCGAATTTCTTTCTGCGTGATATATTCTCGCAAGAGATTTCTGGGATCGAAGGAGCCAATTCCGCCCTACCACTACATGTTGTTTAGCTATCTTCTCGATGGCGAGGAGAGAGTAGCCCACAAGCAAGAAGACCAGTATCTTCTGGGTAAATCTGAAGCAATCTCAATGTTTGCCTCAAGCACCAGTTCGCTATGTCCAGGAGGCCACCGTTGTCAGCATCTGCATAGGCTACGCGCTGGAACACAGAAATGAGCGGCAATTGCCAGTATTTCTGTGCTTCATTGGGTGTAGTGTCGGTGAACTCTAGGGAAGCGGTGATATTCCTAATGACGTGAACTTGATCCTGCCAGCTATCAGGAGCTGAATCAAGCGTTGCCGACATCAGTTGCACTGTGGACATGAGAGTCCTGATCTTGTTCTCGTCCATCAATGCTAGATTGATATGATACAGTAGAGATAGATTTGACTTGCAAAAAAAGCATGTACAACAAGAAGTTGTCCATAAAAAGGCAGAGGGCCGTAAGTAAATGCAGGCGGGGAGGGCTGATATGTCTTAAATGTGGCAGGCTACTTGATATAAAAAACAACGTTCTAAAGGACTGTATCAAAGATGAAAAGCGGCTGAAGGAAAGAGAGGGATGCATGCGCCTACCAACTATGGTAGGCCGAAAGAATACTCGCCGGAGTAGGGAGTGGCGAAGCGAGGATAGATGAAGAGCAATCACCTTAACAGCCACAAACGGATGGCCTGCCCACAGGGTCGCGTACAAGTCATGGTATTTGGAGGAGGCGGTATCTCGACATGCAGCTTACCTGGACCTGGGTGGCATAACCCTCGCCACTGGTGGTGGACGAAACGGATGACTTGGAGGCAGCCTTACTTGCGTTACAACAGAAATGGTCAATCGAGAATACCCTGCTGCATCTTTCTGACGCCGCCAAGGTGGCAAACTATCTTAACGAAATACATAGAATGGTCTCGAGTAACCCTCCTCGTCTTCGGCCGTGAGAGCAGCCCGTGGGGCTTATGAGGCTGGTCATCCGGATGCCGGCGCGTTTTACGGCAACAGGCCTCCAGCATCGAATCGAAAGCGCGCGGGGACTATGCGTGTGAGTTTCTATGTCGGAAAGAATTTCAAGATTTCCGTGCATGGCATAAAGTGTGATGTATAATATGGTAGAAGGAGATGGATGTGTGAAGTTCACGCGAACTCGTCCTCCGTATTTGATGCATAAGCAATCGTCCTTGAACGCTCCAAGACACTAAAATCCCGGACAGTCCCGGGAACGCCAGCAACACTTGGAGCACTACCGGTACAATGCCGATCAGTCTCTCTCGTCAAGTCCTCGCGACTCGATTGCGGATAGCCAGAGAAATGCACCAGCTCGCTCTCTCGTCTGCGCCGCGCTGCGCCGCGCTCACCATCAACAAGCTAAAGCCGATGCCGAGCAACTGCAGTACGTGTACTCCGGATCCCTGCTGCACGGTAAGGCTGAAGGTGGAGATGTGGATACGTAATCAAGACTATGCAGGTACGAGGCATGTCCAGAGGTGAAAACATTAGACAATGTTACCGATGGCCCCCTTAGAGCACCATACTGATGTCGGTACATGGTGGTGGCTCTCGACAAATACTCCGAGATCCGCTCGAGATCCGCTTGAGATCCCCGCTGTTCTCGGTTTCGGGGGGTTGAAACGGTGTCACGGGTTCGGTCAGTGGCATGACGCACGGCAGCGGCGTTTTGCTGAGAGCCACCACGACTGGAATGGCGGGTTTGACGAGGCGCCCATCACGTGCCAGGAGATTGAGACCACCTACGCACGTTCATCTATGTGACCAGGGCCTAGACCACCGGCCAATTAGCAGCTCACCGTCGGTTCATTTCCGACCTCCTCTGTGGAGCCGCCGTTGGTGTACGACCTTCACTCTCCCTTCCTCGTGTCCTGACTCCTCAGGCGACACGAGCACGAGTCGACAAACCACCACCTGCCACTGCCGCACCCTCATTACCACCACCACCGCCAACACTTACGCCCACACCACATCTCCACGCCTCGACGCCCCCTCCCGTCCCAATCGCATCTCGCCTCGTCTGCACGTGCAACCCTCGAGCAGCCGCGCAATCCACGAGACGCCGAATATGAGGTAAATGGAGAACGTTATCTTCGAGGATTCGCCCTTGGCGGAATATCTGGAAGGTGAGCTCTCCTATGCCTATGACTAGGAATCAAGCTCCCACTGACGCCATGCCAGGCGCAGGAAGAGGAAGCTTGCCACCGTCGCCTGCTTTGTCGACATCTACTTCCCCCCTCTCCCAGAACTTCGCACCACGAGGACTGTCGACACTGCAGGAAAGGATACGAGACAAGCTCCCTCGTCCGCTGCATATTCACACGGCGCGAAATGGATCAATTGCGCATATTCATACCGCATGCTCAGTGGGTAACGCCTCCTTTCCACCTATATTGCGAATGCTGATTCATTATGATAGAGGGCCGTCAACTCACGGTTAGGTCGGGCAGACAACCAACGATTCCTCGAGCATTTCCGCTATCTCGTCGTCGCCTCCCAACTCCTCGGCGAGCAAAGTGGACTACGCCCATCAACCTTCCCTAACTTTGCCGCCGATGGACAAGCTGCGTCGCAAGAATTCAAGGTTGCCACTACCAATCTGACTGGTGCTGTGTTGACAGGGGCGACTGCGTTTACTCTGGTCTGGCTCGTCCACTGGGCACGAAGGCAAGCGTTAGGTCTCAGCAAAGCACGGCTGCTTGTAGTCTTGGTTGTATTCGCTGCTGTAACAACAGCATGCTATGCATACATGCGCCGGCAGTGGCTACAGTATCTCAGGAAACAAGCTGTGGAGGGTGTGTCTTCATTGGTTGCGAATATGCAGGCTTTTGAAACTTCGACGTCATCGGCGCTTGCAATGATCCAGGAGGTGGAGCTTGTTTCACGAGGATACCGCATGTGAGTAGTATTTTTGCCCAGCCATAAGCCCGCCTGCTGATCTCTAAATAGAGGTAGCCCCCTTCCGCCAATCTCGCGGCTTGAAGAGAAAGGACAGGCCCGTCGCTGCCATCGCCTTCGCCGGAGTCTACGAGCCGCCTTCGCCGAGAACGTACCCGCCCTGGCAGAGCAATGTGGCACGCTTAAGCATCTTATCGAGGAGGACGATTTGGAAAAGTACCTCGACGTTTACGACATTAATAATCCCGACCTACAAGAAGCAGCCCTTGGATACTCTCCATCGGAGTTTGAGGACGAAGAGACACTGAAAGCTTTGCGAACCTTACAGTACCGATTGTCGACGCTCCGAAGAGTCTATCTATGTTCTCTTCTCGCTCTAGAAGCCGATGGCGGGAAGCCCGACTTTGCCCGATGGAGTGTAGCTGTTGACTCCATGTCGATTATGGCTGCAACCACTGGGTCATGGAGTGAGAAGATTAACCGTATCCTAGCTGAGGAAGAACAGTTTGTCCTTCCCTCTCCCCTGAAGACCCAGTCGAACCCGGGCCGCGAGCGCCTGCGAAACTCGGTGCGGAAACTTGGTTCTTTATCGCAAGGAATACGCGGGTTACAGGCCAAGTTGCAGATTCTTCGAGAGGAATCGAATCAAAGTCTAGAAACTTCTGAAGATGTGACGGAGCTGGGATCTCATCTTATGGCACAATACGAGTCTATCGGTGCTGATTTGAAGAGTCTTGTCCAGGCTTGGGAAACCGGCAAGAATGCTCTCGCCGTCAACATCGTCCGACACGAACGGCGCATATCACAAGCTTCAAGTGGTATGCGGTCGCCTGTACCAAGCCTTGGGGGCCTCACCGCTGTTGACGAGGGTAGCCCCTCCGACGCGCTCCGAGCCTTGAATGGAGGTTTCTTAAGCCCACAGCAATCTGCACCCTCTAGTGTAGAGGGCAACAATTCTGACGATGAAATATTCGAAGCTATCGCTATTCGAAAACGTCCTGTGTTGATGTCGAGAGAGGAACGCATGCAAAAGATCCAGGACGACCGCATGAGACAAGCTAGTTTACGAATGCAGAGAGATGCGAACAACAACATGATGAGGGAGCTAGAGTCGGTGATTAATCTACGACCACAGCGAGCGGGTGGCGCACGAGTAACGAGCATCTGAATTTCTTTATTTGGACTAATGAGTGCTTGATACGTATCGTTTCGGCGTTTGACGCTCAGGTATCTACACAGCATACGCGCGATCATGTCGTTTTCATATTTTCCAAATATTTCCAGTTATGCATTTGGAGTTGGCCGGTTTAATGTCTAAATGCCGGGGTTGATGCCACAATCGGCGGACTGGTAAGTCTTATGTTAGGTTGTTTTTGCGCCCCGTCAGGGAGCATTGGGCGTTGTCCGGGTGGATGGAAGCAATGTTTTTATCACAGACGACATACTTGGGCCATTTTACTTTTGTAAATATCTAATGAAAAGCTGATGCCCCATTTGTACACGTTCCAGTACAGCATTGGTACCTTACTGAGATGTGGAAACCTGCCTCGAATTTGGGCATGATTTTCGGTGGCATGCACATAGTGTACATCTTTTACTTTGTCCCATCCCCTTGTTTCCTGTAATTGGAGGATTTTCTTGACCGAAAAATGTAATATAATATCATGCGAAAGAATCCAAGATTGAATCTAGTAACTCAGTAACATCGTATTCCCTTATACTAACATAACACTTCCTCCGATTAACCCGTCAAGAATGTTGAATTCTTTACAGGTTAGGTCTTCCGGTCTCTATATTCTTGGATACTAAGATAGGTAACCCGGCGTTGATGTCTATTGGTTGAAATTGCAGATGAATAAGGATGCTTGCAGGTGGGCTTTATTGATATTGTTTGGTGGGAATCGCCCTGTCACAATTTGGTTTCTGATATCTTTCGAGCGGCAGGGATTGAGTTGTAAATGTGAAAATTGTTGGAAGCCTCGAATATCACGAAATACCCCCGAGGAGATGATTCTTTTCCTAGAAAAAGAGAAGGATAATAGCAGGATGGGTGGACTGTGTGCAATCATGAGCAAAAATGAAACATTGATGAACTCGGTGGACCAGTATTTTGGGCTTGGTACTGAGGAATTGTGAGAGGAATGTGGGGGACGTGGGGGATGTGTTCAAACGGCGGGACGAAAAACGCCTTGTTAATGGATGTGGCCGGGACGCCTTGAGCCCTGGCCCATGTTCGATTGGGCTTAATTCGGGGTTGGTCCTTTGTTATTTCGGGGCGTGCTTTTATTTTTATTTGCTTATCGTACAAGTAGCACACAAAAAGGATATCGGTAGTCCTGTTCATGGGAATGATGTCTGCCTATTGGCCTGGAAGAGGAGAGGAAGCTATGCCTGAGGATTCCGTGTTAGCATAGGAGAATTCCTTAGCACACAAGCACTAAGCCGGGTATTCTATTGGCTTAGGCATAGACGGAATGCCTGCTGCATGAATTACCGGTCACGTCTGCCATGTCCCGGCGAAGGGCGGAGGCGACGGATAATGGGTGGGAGGATCCGGGTACCGTGATGATTATGGTGATGAATGTCAGATGAAGACAAAAGTTCTTACTCGAGGATGCTGGAGTGATGGATAGGTAGATGGAATCGATTTATAGGCGGATTGTGGCTAGGATGGTGTCTGCATTTTTACCCAGAGCACCTTAGCGCGGATAGCCAATTGGTGAACGGTCGAGCGGCTTTCTGGTGGCGGTTTGGAGTTTGAACTCAACATGCAGTGTGCAAAATAGCTTTTCCAGTTTAAGAGTGCGAGAGTCAGTAGTTGAGATGATGATTTAAGGCTGAAGCATTGATACGGCTTTGAGGAGAACCGCTGATGGGGACCCGAGACTCCTGCTTATCCCAACGTATACAGTAACGACAACGTACACGGGGTCCTTCTCGCACCCACACATCCGGTGCAAAGTGTGACGTGCTGTGTTATGTGCCCCGTCGAGGAGTCTTTTTACGATGCTGAAGTTGAAAAACGACATCTGGGCGACTAGGGTTTGCCCACGTCTGCTGGCATGGCCCTTCCATCGGCTGAGGCGCCTCTCGGGTTGATTGGGCTGGGTGTACAACATACCTATGTATGTCGGGAAAGCCTTGAACGGTATGCCAGGGATGGAGAGGTACAAGGAGGACTCTCAAATAATCCTTGGACTGGTCGTAGCGTCCAATGCAAACTAGGTTGACTGGGCCTAGCCTCTTCAACTGGTCCAAGCATATTTTAACCTTAACTTCACCTCTTTCCTCTTGGGCTGCATCCACACTTTTTCCCCCTCTTGTTGCTTGTCCCTATTGTCTTCAAAGCTCTTGGAGTTGAAGCCGATCTCTTTCGTTTTGTCAACTTGCGGCACCGTAGGAAGAAACGCTCCTCCCCTCCCTTCCCAACTTACTGCCATCGAACAACTACCTCATTTCATCCACACCCTACACTACACAAGAAGTCGAATCCCGCCGCAGTTATGAGATAGAAACACCTCACGATATGGTTCGATAATCGAAAAGAACAACGACCACCCGTCTCCATGCCCATGCCCCACATAAGGAACAGCACCGCCCAAGAAAGCGCACACTTAAATCCACCGAGAAGAATCCCAAATCCCATCCCAGCGATCGGTTACCCTAAACAAAACATCGCCCGCATATCACGACTATGAGGCTTAGCAAGTTCGTATTCTCAAAGGACGGGGCTCAGACACAAGCGAAGGGGCAAGCTTGGAAAACGACATCGGACAATACTATGAATTATTAGAACCCGCGATTTCGATCTTTACAATTTATTTGTCACAAAAAAAAAACAGAATCTTTGGTCTAGGACCACTCAGGAGTTATCAGCTTAGGGTCGTCCTGAGCTCGCCGGTGGTTCAGAGGCACCGTGCGCCTTACGTGTATGATTCAACAATGCATCAGACCTCTGGTATTTCCGATCACATTTCTTACATGTATATTCCTTTCTATCGGGCGATGCACACAATTTTGATTTCCGGTGGCGTGTGAGATTGCCACTAGCGTGAATCCCAGTAAATGCTTGACCACACCTTGGGCAGTTTACAACTATGAGAGTCGGGTTGTTACGGCCTCTATTATCCGGAAAAGGCGATGAATCCAAGACTGTAGCCGAGGGGACTGTGGTTTGGTTTGATCCATAACTTTAACCGTCAGCCGCTTTATCAAATATCTAGGGATCTCAGGATATTGAATACATACTCAAGGGAAGGGAATCCCTGTTGGTAAAAGCTCTGTTGTGCCTTGGCGAATCCTTCTGCTTGAGGAGTTTGTAAGTTACCATATACATAACTAAGCATCAGTTAGTTTCTCGAGAGTACCAAGATCTCGACTCTTATCGGCACTCACGCTTGTTCGTCGGAATACCGTCCAGGATTCTTATTGACCAGATATGGGGTTTCCTCCGTGTCAAAAGTCTTCACCATAGGATAGCTTGCCCCCTCCGAGGAGGGATATAGACCGGGTCCTTCTGGCAAGCGCATCGCACTTTCCAATAAATGAACACCTATTTCTTCTTGACCGGACCATGGGGGGTATTCAGTATCGTTCGTGTGGTAGAGCTCGTCCACGGAAACTGTATCCTTCATCCAGCCATTATGTGTAGCATCACTCAAGCTTCCTTCTAGGTTGTTGAACTGGTCGGCCATTGTTTCCCTTGGTAAACTTCGAGTGTAGTCGAACTGCTCGCGTCAGCCTTGGGCCACGGGAACATGTAGATGACAGCATACAAAGCTTCGATGACGATTCGAGATTCCCAAAGCGACTTGGAATAATTAGAGCTTGTTTCGAGGTAGGCTGTAAGGCAGAGGGTCGGAATCTCGAGAAGAGAACGCGTTGATCTATGGAGAAGGTCAGGTCGTCTCTATGGACAGAAGCTTTTAGGACTCACCAAGGAACCAACAGACACGGAAAAGGCGGATGAGGAAAACGTAGTCCTTTAAAATATTCCAACGCTGAATTGTACTCTCGGATAGACTTGGAGCCTCTGGAGAGAGGGGTCATTTATACAAGTGACAGAAGGCAGACAGGCAATTGAGGCTTGCAAAGCCTAGGACGCCTATAAGAGCGATCAACGCACTAAGTTAAGGGGAATCTACTTCAGACGTCTGTGCTACATCGCAGACTTGTGGCTGGGTTCTTGGGATGTGTCTGCCTTCCACTCATAACTTTCAAAGAAGATGGAAGGAAATACCGGTCGCGTCCGTGCACCAGAAGGACCATTTCGCTTCACTCGTCCTGCGATTCGGCACCCACGCGTACCCTGGATTCCCGGTCCAATTCTACATCCATCCAGGGATTGACACATGAAGATGTGAGCCGGGGTGCAAGTCATGAAATGATTGAGCAATGGGTTGGTTCAAGGCTGTTCCGTTCAATAGGCTTCTTTCAGCAAGAGGGAACATTCCAAGGAGTGCCTTGAAGATTTTGTACTCAGGGTACCCCTGGTATTGTCTCAAAGCCTAATATCTAGGCCTCACGACGCGCGCGTCCTGCTCTTTTCAAATCTATGGTCATTCGGAAAGCTAGGGCATCTCTGACGAGGCGATGAGATGCTCAGAGGCAGATTCGAGATATGTCAAAGGGTTGACATCAGGCTCCGATGTGTCTTCCAAGTTTACGACAACCGATACCCTTTATCTATCCGAATTCACTTGTTGCGGTACATTCACCTACTTTCACAGATGAAAGGTTACCAAATCTAATCTCACCTAATGGATCGACTAATGACTACACATTCTCTGTACTACGCCCCAAAGCCCTCCTGAAACGGTCAGCAATTTTCTCCCTTCCTGCAATTATGGTGGCGCCCTACATCTATTCAGCTTCTAAAGGATCGCGTCGACTCCTTGAGGCTCGACTATACGTTGCTCCTTTGTAGATGCGCCAAGCGAGTGACTGGGAACAAAACTAGAGATGATCTACAAATCGGAAAGGATTTTGTTTTGTTTCTAATTAGAACTGCATGCAACACGACACATCAGCGTTCTGCATTGCTCATGCTCACCTTCCCTCGATCGGGAAGCTTTCCACAACCGGCTCCTTCGCTTTCCGCTTCACACGTCACAAGAGCAGCTTTTAGACTTAAAGGGCCGTTTCACATTCATGAATACGGAGGGACTGCATGATCCTGCTTCCTAATTATCTGTCGGCGGCTCGACTAAGCGCTTGCGGCTCAGCGCTTGCGATTCTTTCAGCAATATCGCAAACAGTCCCAGGCCGGTTTACTCAGTTCGTCGTCCAAAGAACTCGTGGATATCCGCGTCACTCTTGATCATTCGCTATCAATAAGCTTCTCCGAACATGCCCTACATCTTGTGGCTTTTCCGTCCGCTTGTTGGGTGGTCTGCTTCACCATACTATTGGCTATGACCCCTTCGACTGCATACTAGCCCTCCTTGGCACCTTGCACTGATTATTATTTTTCATATTCTAACAGAATGCGCCCCGTATAGATAGGTAAAACTGGTCAGTAAATTTGATATCAATATCGCATTCTCCGGCCATGGATCCCTGATCATAGGCTTGACAAGATCAAGCTGAATTGGCGCGCTTGGGTTCGCCCCCAACGGTGAGGCGTGATCGGATCAAAAAGAAAAAACACGTTCATGACCGGGAAATCATGCATGGATCCGATGAAGCAAAAGCTTACTCTACTATGGCTAGCCTTACCCCTAACATTCCAGACATCCTAGACACACGATGGTGAAGAGGGTTCGACATCACCCACCCAAGGATAGGATAACTGCCATCCCCGAGAAGGTGGTTGGTTACTATTGCCAACACGTATATGAATTCGCACTCGTTATTTATGATTCTATAAAACCCTCGTCGCTCGATGTAGGTGCAGCAGATAATTCTCCGCCTTTCGAGAAGGGGGTCTTGCAGATGATGCAGCCGAGCAGACCCCTTTAAGCCTGCATCCGGGCTTGTATCCGGGCTCGCATATTGCTGACATCTCTTCAAAAATGAAGAGGCGGTGTAGTGAACTGCTGCATGTTTGCCTTATCAGACCACTTTCATCGCAGGAAACCTGTCACTTTTAAACGCCACATTCTGCGCAACGTTCCACGAAAGCAGGTGTAGCGTGCATCTTCACCGGTTGCAGGACGTGTTGCTGAATCGTGGACCCGCATCGATTACACAGTAACTCGTTCATATTACTGCAGCTGTGAGGCGAGTGCAAAGCAAACCTAGCT
>JAAZQE010000669.1:0-16765 GCA_013620735.1 Clavariopsis aquatica
CCCTCGTCACTCTACTACACCACACTGTAAGTTTGCGAATAAAAAATAATAGTGAAGGCTTTCCAGAACTATGTGTAGTATTGTTTCCTATAATAGATTGATTAAATAAAGATTTCAGAGATGATTTCTCCCGAATCTACGTGGCATCGCGATGAAACGTGGTTTTCAAGCAGAGAGACGAATAATAAACGTTAGTCCAATGACCATAATATATATACAGGCATTAGCTTCGTTTTTATAACACAGTGAATAACTTTAAACAAGCAGGGTGCATTATGTACCCAGTGTTCACAAAACCCGTGAATGACAGGCGACTGACAATGGCTGTAGGGATGACAAATGAATATAAAAGTCCTATAATCGAAATTTATATTGCACACAGATAGATCGTCAGTGAATCGGATGTAAACTAATGGAAGTAGTCAGGCTTAAACGGCCTTGTGATGAGTACTATACTGATACATGTACTAATAGAATGGTAGCTCGGTGAGAGACGGATAATGAAATACTGCTAGAGAGCAGAAACTAGTGATAATCATGACAAAAGAAAGCTGGAGGTGTAGGTCCTTGACCATTAGATCTTTCCGTTCTTGATCAAGTCCCCGTTCGTACCGTTAGCATGTCCATTACCGTTTTCGTGACCAATAACACTGCCCTTCCCATTTAACCCACTGAAGTGACCTGACTTTTCCCCATTCCCAGCATTCTTCCCGCCAAACCAAAACTTCCCACTGACTCTCCTCTTAACCAATTCCTCCCTCCATCGTGTCTCACTGACGCTCTCGTCTCCTTCAAACTCCCACTCAAACTTGCTGGGTTTCTTCCAGCATCCAAAAACTTCTCCTTCCTTAGTACCTGGTGTCCATTTCTCCAACTGCGGTCTCTTATCAACCCAAGTCTTCTCATCGCTGAATCTCTGGTCCAGGCCGGAAAAGATGTCGTAGTAGTGTTGAGGACTCTTATCGAATTTCCCGTGGCGCTGGTATGCGAGTTTCAAAAGCTCGGTATGAGTTTGGGCGGCGCGGATAGCATCGAGTCCAGGAGCGGATTGCTCCTCTCCGAGGCGGCAGAGAATGTCTTCATGCAGCTCCATGGCATCGCGGAATCGCTTCTGTTCGGTGTACAGTTCAGAAAGAAGGAGGGAGAAATCAAGGGTCGATTTATCGAGAGCACCCCTAATGTAAGCCAGATTGTAGCGGATGTGGTAGCAGAGGTGGATTGCGTCGGAAAATCGACCGAGGCAAGCAAGGGTTTGGATAAGACTACGGCCTAAGAAAAGGACTAGTGGCGAAGATGAGATGTTATTACGAATCGTCCTGGTCTGCCAGAGTGTTTGCAGGATCCGCTAAATCTCCGTTAGTATCGATTCAAATAACTAGCAAGTATATGCTACTAAATATGGATACAAAAATATTGATTCGGCAATAGCAAAGTATGGAAATAGAATAGAATGAACTTACTTCAAGGTCCACATATTTCTTCTGTTCGCTCAACATGGAAACTAAATCAGCGAGAAGCTGTTGCAGCTCACCAAGCTCGATATCGACCTGGTCTAGGTTTTGTAGTGCTTCTTGCAGTATAACTCGGGAGAGATCCAGCATAGAACCGTAGAGCTTTGCATCACTGCACTTGTGAGTGTCCACTCCCACTAGGTACTGCGACAAGTTGAAGCCGATTCGTATGTAGAACTCCGACTGGAAGCCTCCTTGAATGTGGATATACCGATCCACTAAGAGAGCGAGGTCGTAGGCTTCCGCAAACTTCGCCGTCCTCGTGAATTTCAAGACTGCTTCACAAGCCTGCTTGACAACCTCGTGCTCATAGTGACTTTTGCTAGATTGCTTCAAGTAGAGCTGGAAGAAGAGGTGCAGAACAGAATCCTTCACTTGCACAGTGAAGTTCAAATACTTGCAAAAGTATTCCGTGAGTTCTTTCTCGATACTGAGGAATTCTGCCCGGCGCTCATTCTTCTTCTCAAGATGGAGATAGAGACAGGATCCTGATTCGATAACGGAACGGAAGTCGGTCTTAGTCTTTGATGCTTTGAAGTAGGACTCGTACATCAAAATCTCGCTTCGTAGCTCGGCCATGATGGAGGAGAAAGAAGAGGACGCAGAAATCTCTTCCTGGAAGGATGCCAAGAACACGTAGGATTTCTTCTCTCTCACGACTGATGATTGAGATGATTTAATTGAAGCCCTAATTTCCTCAACCACCTTTGTTCGCATCTCTTGAACAAGACTAGCTGCCTGCTCAGAAAAGCTGCATTCTTTGTAAATCTTGGCAATGCTCCTTGCAGATTGAATGAGTTCCTCAGAGTGACTGCTCTCCGAGTGGAATATTTCCAGGACGCTAGTCTTCAGGGTTTGGGTGGCAGTTGTGATCGACTCGCTTGTACTCTGCTTCTTGTAGGTGGAAACTAGGCTGTGTAATGCAGTGATGGTCTCGGATGAAGACGTCGCGCTCTTTCGGCAAGATTCATATTGTTCAGAGTATATCTCGACGGCTTTGCTTATCTCTTTGGTGCTAGTCGAATACAACTTTGCAACTCGGGTATTGCATGTATGAAGTGTCGTCTTGCTGAACTTGGTCTTGGTATCCTTGCAGTACTTGATGGCTTGCTTGTACAGTGATATCGAAGTCTCATGGTGCTCGGCTCTGCGTTCACAGACATGGGCGTACTCCAAAGTAGCCTTAATAGTAATCTCGTGGTGGTGAGTGTAGAACTTGACGCAGGATTCGTAGTATTCCTTGGAAACTTGTAGAAGCACGCTGTACTCCACCACCTCCTTGTGCTCCAAGATGTACATATACTGCTTAAAGATCTTCTCGACAATCTTTGCTTCAAGCTCGTACTGGAACCCGAAGCACACGAATGTCCTCCAAAGGTAGCCGTAAACTTCGTAGGCGAGCTCCCATCTGCACTGAATCTCGTAAATTTCACAGAGGAGTAAAGCAGCTGAAAAGCCATCGTAGTAGAGACAACCATCCGAAGTTTGAAAGCACGAGTAGACATAGAAGCAAGCTGTGGATGCCTCCTTGTAAAGCCTCATACGGAAACAGATTCGCGCAAACGCGATGAGAATGCTGATGGTTTCAGAATCCGTCTTTCCGAAGCATATGGGCATCCAAACAAAAAGCTCGCGATATATGTTGATTACATGTTCGTACTGGTAGATTTCTTCAAAGAACTTGATGATCAGCTTAATCTTTGCAAGCAAGAAGTGCTTGTTCTCAATATTTCGAGTGCAGATTAAAGCCTGGAAGAGGTTGAGGTAGATGGCAGTGGAGATTTCGATGTGCAGCATCTTGAAATGACAGATGGCAAGGCTCATAGCCAGCTCGAATATCTCTTCGGTAAAGTGCTCAGTAATCTCTGCAATATTCACCTCAACCGACACAGAGGTACTCTCTATAGAAGCCCAAACTTTGCTGATGACGCGGCTATAGATCTCGCATGCCTCTTCATAACGTTCTTCATGCATGTAGCTAGAACAAAGAGCTTGGCAGATAGAGACGGTTGTTGAGGAAATTTCAGTCGATTCCAGTGAAGATTCGAAAACTTCCTTCAGTGTTTTCCTTTCCTCCTTGGATACCATAGTCGTTGTCGAAGTTGAAGTGGTTGAGACTGAGGTGGAAGTTTTAGAGTATGAAATAGACTTGGTGATTGTTTCTGCAAGTGACCTAACAATTGTGATACACTCGGTAGAGGTCCGCTCTTCATGGCTCTCATAATGTTCATACAAACTCTGGTAGATCGAACGGCTCATGGAAAATATCTCCAGTCTCGAAAAGAAACTAGCAATCTGTTGCACACGCTTCATCATGGTAGACTCAAAGCGAGCTTCGTAGCTGTAAGTCTGGATCTCTGTCCAGATACCACGTAGAATGACCTCGGACTCTTCTTTGCGAGAATAGCGGATGAGAAACTCGGAGTACCTGAGAGCGAAGTCGACCTTGAGTTCAGTGATACGAGCTGTAATCTTTGCAACCGATACACTGCTCCAGAAACGAACTAGGATCTCTTCAGCCCGATGGAATTGCTTGTGTTCCTCATATATCTCAATGAGGTTGATAGTACACGCGATACGCCGGGAGTCTGTTATGCTGAGAGTTTGCTCCAAATACTCGTGGTACTCCAATGTGATTTCTAGAACCTCTTCATAGAATGCGACCTCCTTCAAGTAGGTGATGAGCAATTTGAAAAGTGCATGAGTTTCCTCATGCAGATGTCCACAGGTTCGAAGGTGAAGTCGGTAAAGCTTCCTATATATGACAACGGCTTTCTTCACTTCGTGGATCTCAATATAGAGTTCTGCTAACACCCTCAGGTAGTGAATCTCTTTAGCTTCGAGCTGGTCGTGCTCGCAGATCTCAATCAGATACGAAAGGATCTCTTCCTTTCTAGAACAAAATGCGGCGTGCTCCGATACCTTGATCTTCACAGAATACTCGATGAAGGCTTCGGCGAGGGCCTGAACAACGGCGACTGAACAGTTCTGGCGGGAAATTTTCCAAGCTTCATAGCTGTATTCAGCCAGAAGGGTGGCAGGTTTAAACTTGCGGCCAATTCTAAGCTCCAGGAGAAGACTTTGAAGAACTGCTGCAGTATTTTCACCAAGAACTGCTTTCCGAATACGATATACGAGATTTTGGAGTTTCTCTGCCTCGGACGCGATGTATTGGCGGGACAGACAGCTACCCTCGAATAGAGCCAACCGGGTAGTGCTAGAGAACGAGTTCTTGAACAGTGCGGATAAATTGAAATTGCCACTACTCTTATCAAACAGCGATGAAGATTTAAAGTGGATAACCCAGTCTAAAGGCGAGGGGGTAATGGTTAGCGTATCTCTTTAAAGCGAATGCAAAGGGAAGGGGCTCAGGAGAGAAAAATGGGGGTACTGATTCAGCGAGTTGCATAAGCTGGGGAGATACCACCGGAGTGGTGCCTCATTTGAATTTTGGCAAGAAAATGAACTAGGCCGTGAAATTTACTTACAACGCGTGGCATATTCAAAAAGGTGATACCTAGTGAACGCAAGTTCAATCTCCTTCTGATCAAAGAGATGTGCTTGGGGTTCCATGTCGCCATGCTGAAGGTGTAATTTGACA
Source organism: Clavariopsis aquatica (assembly GCA_013620735.1). Classification (NCBI taxonomy): domain Eukaryota; kingdom Fungi; phylum Ascomycota; class Dothideomycetes; order Pleosporales; genus Clavariopsis; species Clavariopsis aquatica. The sequence goes on from JAAZQE010000669.1 coordinate 5,113, forward strand.
TAAGCTAAAGAGCGAATAGCCAACTCTCTATGGGCGTCTTTGAAGTCAATGACTAGTTTGGTAGTCTTGTTACTTGCCGATGTTGTGGATGCAAGCCTGTCGCGGATGCTAGGATGACGGAGATATGCCAGCCCATCGCGAATGACAATAAGGGAACCGCAAAGTTTACGAACAACCTTCTCGACATCTGTGAATATGGGTCGATAATCCGAATTGGAGCCGTCGAGGTCGATTTCAAGGAGGGACTTGATCTCCTTGATAGATAGTGGTCGCTCGGCAGCCAAGACCCACGACAAGATGTGCTTCGTTTCAGAGCGATTGGTATCGAGCTCTGTAATAAGTCGATCGATTGAGTCGTCAACAGTCTTGGGAGCCTTTTGGCAAGCTTTTAGAATAGCAGATGCTGATGTCTCATGCTCCACATTCTGAAGTTGCAATTCGGCCCAAAGGAACGACCCTCTGGCGCCTTCTATGTACTTCTGAACAATGGAATGCTTTTCAGATTCCTTCAATTTCCTTAGCGCAGAGCTATGTTGTAGAAAGTCCTCGATATAGTGCTGGATGTCGCCCGTCGTGTTTTGTAGATCCTCGAGGGCTAGAGTTTCCTGGCAGTGTTTCAAAGCCGAGTCGCTGACCGGTCGACTAAGAATAATTGCTTTGACATGGCGTTGAGATTTGGTTATTTTTTCAAGCATCTCTAGAGCTGGTGGATTGCCGATGCGTACACCGGACAGTTGCTGAAAATAGGAGTTAGCCTAGGTCTTGAAGTAGATCAAGTGGAAGCAAAGAATGGAACTGAGGATTTGTCTTGTCAAGGTCCAAGGTCTCCAGAGTTCAAGACTCCCTTTTCGGGGATCTCAAACTATACTTGGAGAGCCCATTGGCCTTGATGCAAGGCATAATCTTTGGCCCCGAAAACTTACATCAAGTCCATCAATGACGATCATGATCTTTTGATCATCTAGAGAAGCCTCCAAGGCAGACCACAATAGCTTCTCAATCACTTCAAGGGGTTCTCCACAATTGGAACTTTCCATTGCTTTTGTTATTCGAACAAGGAGGTTCTCTCGGCCAATTTTACGATCAAGCAGTTGAACTAACAGACTCTTAATGAGTGACAACGGCTTGGTGGTGTAATTCACGTTCGTGTCTAATAAAACATTAATATACTGGCCAGATAAAGAAGGGGGGCTGAAAACTGACCAACAGAGTAAGAAATAACATCATACGGCTCGTTGTCCACCGACTCTTGAAGTTTTTCATAGATCCATTGGGCGAGGACTGTCTTTCCGGTGCACGCAGCGCCCGTTACTAGAAAAACCTTTTTCGCTGCGGCTCTTGTGAACTTTCGGAGGTGCGGTGCGAACCATTCGCATGTGAATTCTGCGCGACTCTTTTCAGAGTACAATTGGTTTGCCATAATCATGCGGACCACACTATCCTGAGGTGAAAGAAAGTCTCGGATTTCATTGACCTTGAAGTGGGAACAGTGTTTCCCAGACGCCCACATTGCAATAGACACAGACTCAAGGTGAGCGTAGAAGGAAGCACTGCCATAAGTAATTAGGGCATCAAAGTCATTGAGGTCGATGGAATTCGCTCCTGGGTTCGAATTAGTGACCATCCTTATTTCCTATTATCACTCCTAGGGGGACCAATTCTGTGGGTGGTTCGTAGAAGAACGGTTGACAGACGTAGTAGGATTTAGCAGGATAGGGTTGATTCTCTTAACCCTTGCCTAGATTCCTCTAATCTTGTCGCTATTCTCTCTAGTCATAGGCACAAGAATAAAATATAAGAGTGAAACTAACCTCGGCACCTAATTGCACAATAATCAAATATCTCTTGTGTCAAATGTGCAAATTCCTGATACGCATGTGCCAACTCACGTCGAGCATCAGATGCAGACTTGATGAGATGGCTCTGTCGAAGGAACACGGAGAGAGCAAAGCTCATCTTATGGAACACACTAAAGACCTTCAAGAGGATCTTCATATGCCCAGCTCCCAACTAATGAAGTCAGATGTATACCCCTCCTTAGATAGTGCGAAAATACGTACCTGAATGAGACTGGTGCAACTGCCACATATCAAACGAGTGGCGTCTTCTGAGTTGAGCATGAACTCTTGGAGAACACCATGAGAAAGAAGCACAACTCCGCCAATGTTATCAGCCCACTTGAGGACTTTGTCCCAGTTAGAGCCATCATGAGGCATGTATCGGAAACGTTCATTCTTGAGCATCTTGAGGAAGTCGTGAACACTACCTCGGCCATCAAATGCAACACTCGAGCTTGTAGAGTTTTTGAATTGAGTGGTCATTATCGAGGTGGTCTTAGTCAAGGACCCACGAATGCTTCCAAACTTGGGTATACGAAGGCTGTCCGTAGATTCGAAAGTGGGTGACATTGGGCTGTCAATCGTCATGGTGAGGGGGGATAGTGGCGACGAGCCATTGCCATTGGAAGAGAGCGTGGGGCTGACAGCAATTGGCGCCATTCTGTATTCAATTGATCCAAATCAGTGATAAATAACAAATTGACATCAATGTAAGGTGAATGCACCGAAAGGAACTGTTTCACTGACGTTGGTATTTTGGGCCAGTTATGTGCAGGTCTATGTGGAAAGCAGCAAGAGATATACTGAAGGAAAGACAACTGAAAGAAGGTTTGCTCAGCCATGAACCAACCTTGGGACCAGCAAGTTAAGTATGCAAGACCGGACCCTTGAAAAGTCAGTTGATGCCCGGGGCCCTATCATGATAGGAACAGTCGCGAGCAGGCCTTGCCGAGAAAGAAATGGTCATGTTGAATGCGGACGGCTGGCAAGGTTGTTAACCTAATGTCGTGAAGGTGTATCAATTGGAGAGATGGCGTCAGTCTTCAGGCTGAGGCAAGCCCGCCAAGCAACGAAATTAAGACGCCCAACTGCACCAATATCGTTCAGCTTTACACAAGCGATCGATGTCAGCCACGGAAAGAAGAAAGTGGTAGAAAAGGGGAAAGAGTAGGAAGATTCACGCAACGAGGCCCTTAACCAAACAGGAAAAGGTGGGCCGAAGACGCAACCTCGATGTCAAGCCTGTACTCTGTCGGCTAGTCTTGATGGCAGGGAGCTGATTCTAGTCCCGGGTGTGTAAACACAAAAATACTTGCATTGTAGATCGTCATAGTCCTAGGTCAATTAGGTGGGCGCATTCAGCTGCACGGGAAACAAGTGAATAGCCAATATAAATCAAATGTGGCACACGGCAAGGCCCGAAGCGGGGCCATGGTCGCGGGCTAGTCCGCCCGTTGTTGCCATCAAAGACGCCTTTTGGCTCTGTGGTATACTTTTGGGAGTAAAGTCGAAAGTGTCATATCATATTGCCGCACATTACCGTGTGGTGGCTGGCTGTTGCAGCCCGGAATAGGCAAATGAGGAGAATGAGTAGCGGATTAGGACGAGGGTAGACGTTTAACTAGTCATTTGACGCCAAACGGCGCCTCAGGGAAGGGCCGCCAATCTGCCCTGACAGGGGCTAGCGAGAATCGATAGTGTTTGGACGCGCGGTACACTTGTAAAGTACCATCGCAGGTCCTTCGAAAACAGCAGACATTTACACCATTGCGAGGGGCACATCTCTCCATTCGCAACACCTTGGCGACACACCAAGTATATTGATCTAAACTATTCTGTCACACCCTCGTGCAGCGTAAACTATTCACTAGCCAGGCCTCCAGTTCCCATAGACACTGTGAACCAAAATCCAAAAACCAGGATAAGGAAACTCATGATACAAGAAGAGAACAAGGAGCCGCAAATGGAAATGGGGAATCAGGGGAAGTAAACGAAGTAGGCAAACAAGTAGGCCTGCATCGGTGAGGAGGCTTTTTATTAGGAACAGTTAAGTAGTAACAGCAGTCCATCTCGGTGGGAGAGAGGGAATGCGGGAAGGGGCAAAGTGAGAAAGAATCGGGGAGGAATCGAACATAGCGGGTGGAGTGTGAAAGGGGAAGAAATCCAAAACCAGCCTCCCGGGTGCTCGTGATTAAATGTTTTATGTTGCTCGCTGTATGAGAACGCACTGTAAAAAAAAGTGCCCAACACGCTCGTGTTACCATACGCCATTGACTCCAGATATCCGGAAAGGGGTGGTGAAGCAGAGACTCGCTCATATGAATGTATAGCCCACGCTTACCGACGCATCAAAGTGTAAAGAAAAGAAAACTAAAACAACGCGATCAAGTGAACAAAGACGGCGCCTTGCGCATTGGAGATTACTGAGGTTGGTAAAAGACTCCAGCCGCAGGCTGTAGTTGTTGCGGATAGTAGTAAGCGCCTTCGGGACTTGGGGTCATCATCCCTCCCATACCTGGAACTGCATAACTTGCCTGGGGGTAGCCTTCGACTGGAGCACCAGTGTATGGTGGAGCAGCAGGCACCTGTCCAGGGTCCATGTAGTACGTCATTCCATTTGTCTCGTATGCAACCATGTTGCCCTGGCCAGAAGAAGTTTGGGCGGCGGGAGCAGGCGGAGCTACAATGGGTAACATGTAGCCTCCTTGCTGAGCAGTTGGAACAAACATTGACACCATTCCACCCGGAGGCATGAATTGGGGTTGAACACCATTTTGCGGATAATAGAAACCTTGAGCCATGCTAAAAGCCTGGGGTTGAAAAGTAGGCTGTTGTTGGAAAGGTTGAAATGCTGGAGCATGGATCGCTCGCTCGGGAATATTTGAAAGAGGGGTGCCGGTTGATGCTTGACTTGGATATGAGAGTTGACGAGCATGTGGGTAGAATGGTTGTTGATCGGCCGCAGGTGCATTTCCGTTCATATGTGTGGGGACTTGTTGGTGGAAGGGCTGTTGTTCCTGCTGCTGTGGGGGGTTGAATGTCATAGACGCCGGCGATTCAATTCCCGCAACAGACACCGTCTTCTGTGGACGAGGTTGGTGCATTGGCAGTTGACCCTGCCAGTTCTCACGGAAAGTTGGTTTCTGCGGAAGTGGGTATGATTGTGGCTGGAATTGGGCGTGTGGTGAAAAGGCAGGCTGTCCGTTGGGGGGCTTAGGTCCACCCGGCGGTAATCGTACAACAGGCCGTGAAGGGTCCACAAAACCACCGGGTCTAGACATGATGGATCCAGCGGGTGAAACCAAGCTATCTCGTCCCATTTCTCGGGCCATAGATGATCTTCTACTCATTGCCACACTTGGGGAATACACACTGCCGCCGTATGCGCTTGTTCGCCTACTAGAAAACCCACCGCCAAACGAGCCAAACCCCCTTCCACGTCCCCGACCGAAGCCTTGTTGATTGGGTCGAAGCGCTCTTGGTATGAAGATAAAGGATCGCTCAACAGTTGGGAAGATGTACCGCGGAGTGGACGGAGGGAGAGAGATTCGCACAGGCTTGTCACGACGGAGAGGTGGTCGGTGGTTTGGCAAGCGCGTATGTTGCTTTATAGGCACGTTCTGGAAATGTATGGGAGCTTTCATCTCAGGAAGGAATACTCGAACAAGGGCATTATGGGTGTGGACAGTGGTAGAGAAGTTACGTGCGGGTGGTGTCTTTGCGGTAGGAGCGACTTGAGCTCTGACAGTGTGGTTTGGTGCTGGCTGTACGGATGCATAGGGAGGGGCAGGGGCCTGGAGTTGCGATGTATTGGTTTGAGGGGCGGGATTGATGAGCGTTTCGTGGAGGTCATGCTGCCATGGTGAATCTGTAGCTTCGGCGACTTGAGTTCGCCTACTGTACAAGTTGTCAGCAATATAAACATGTAACACAATATATCATAGGATCAAGCGCTTACTTTACTGGGGCGAAGGGCCCTCCAACACCTCCTCCTCTCCCTCGTGCACCTCCCCGCACGCTGAATTGTCTGAAGCCATTCTGGCCGTGCTGTGATCGCTGATCATGCATGAAGAAGGCGCCACGGTTCGGGATGAAGGCTGGGTCTGCATCTCTTTGCTTCTTGTACTCTTCATGCTCCCTGCGCTTGCGTTCAGCGAACGTCTCCTGTCTGTTGGGCGGCAGGCCAGCTAGGGGTGCAGGTTCCACGGCGGGGCTCCCTGTCTCGAAATCCACCACATCATCTTCCGCCTTATCCGCTATGTTCAACCCATTAATCATCATGTGTGTGTCTCTCGAGGCCGTGAAGACGGCATCAGAGCGCGCAATGGGTGGCGAAGGTATCCGCCGAGGAACTACCTCCGGACGCGATTTGGCATCTTTGAGGGTATTTGGCTTCCGCTTTGACTTGGCCCCTGTGAGCGAGGGAGAGCTGTCCACATCGCTCAAGTCGCTGTTATCTGCATCGGCATTCTCGTCGACATCACTTGGGATCGAGATGTCGCTCTGGGAATCGTCGGCCATCTCAGTTGCCACCGACATGTCATCACCTTCATCATCCAGCCGCCTGCGTCGGCCGATATTCATCCTCTTCCTGACAGCGGCCATAGTGCGGGAGTGGGTGGTGAGATGGCGAGGGCGAGGAGTCGATGGTGGCCGGCCTGCGGTGGTGCTAGGATATGGCCTGGGGTTAGGAGCTGATGACTTTGCTTGCGGAACAGCCGCGGGGAGCGTGGCCAGCAACGTGGTACGGCGGAAAAGTATGGAAGGCGTGGATCGAAGGCTGTATGTTCGGCAGCCTTTGATGAAGCGAGGATGGAGCGCGTGTGATGGGTGAAAGTGGATCGATGGGGTTTTCAGTGATTGTCCATGTAGATGCCTGCAAAATATGACGGTGAAGGATCCATGAACGGCAAGTTCCGCGCGCCAGTCGGCTCGGCACGCCAACGACTAGACTACACGCCCCAAGTTAAACACCTCACATCAGCGGTAAGGAAAAGCCCACATATTAATCGAAGCAACGCCACGCAAAGGAACATATTTCAAGACTTCTTGCCCCAACGAACAAGCTGTGGAAACCTTTCTTTTGTATACATACTACCCGATTGGTATTGCATTTCGGATGGTAAGAGCTTGATTCATTCCGACCTGTATGTTGAGAGGCAGGTCATGTCGTGCAGCCCTCTCCCTTCCAACTATATCACTGTAATTCAACCATGGGCAAACAGACTACATTACATATATGGCATAGCAATGAATTGAATGTTAATATAATTATCTTTTGTTACACTATTTTCCGGCAAATTCCGACGCTCCATAATCAAGAGGCACCATACTTATATAAGTTGAGGATTTCTCGCCGTTGCGCCATCGCAATGCTGCCACTAAGGGCTGGACTCCGCCGATGCAGGGTTGTACAAACGAAGAAACAGATTGACCACCGGGTATGCATGCGTAGAGACCGCAGAAAGAGAAAAAAAAATGGAAAATAAAGTCGCACAGAATCTTATACAAGGGGTTCAGTTGGATAAACATGATGTTATCCCCTGTCTGAACTAGGACACGAATTGGAGCTCTAGAACATTCAACATATAAACGCGAATGCAAATGCAACTGCTGTAACGGTGCGCAATCTGCTACTTGAGAACAGGCTAAGCATTTCTGTCGTGGATGAAAGTGCAATCGTCACCCTTGGCACATTTGCCTTGCTGGAAAAATTTGCATGGGATGACCTTGTGCGGCCGTTCACCGGCATGATAATTAGGCTTGCCGGCCTTCTGCTTCTTGAACGAACCGTGTCCTCGGTCGTTGCTGTTGTTGTTGGTGGTGTTGTAACCATCATCACGCGCACGCTTTGTCCCGCCATTGACATGATCATTGTATTGCGGTTGCTGGGTCTGCTGATAGTCTGGGATAGGTTGCTGCAGAGATGGGTAAAGTGGAGGGAATTGTGGTGGCCAAGCAACTGGGGGCTGTCCAGGTGGAGGGGGAAAGGCGGCACCACCAGCGTTTCCCAATACTGACAACAAGCTGGTCCAGTCTGGAACGGGTGGGGCCTGAGCCGGTTGTGGTGGTGGTTGTTGTTGTTGTTGTTGTTGTTGTGGCGGCTGTTGAGGCTGAGCGTTCAGAACACTGAGAATGGCTGAGATGTCGAGGGGTGCGGCGGGGGTTGTTGGAGGTGGCACGTATGTAGTCTGAGTAACAACCGGTGGAGGGGCAGTTGGGATGGGCATAGCGAATTGCTTGAAAATGTTCTCTAACTGTTGTAGGTTTGGTGCAACAGTAGGGGTAGATTGCTTGGGGCATCTATCAAGCACCCATTGTTCTGGAGGCCCAAATTCTTTCGCAGGTGCGGACTCTTGAACGATGGACTCTAATGGCTCTCTTGGGGATGAAGGAATATCAGATGGCTGACTATAGAAAACCATCAAGGTTGATTGCTCGCGGCGTTGATTTGCCTCCTTTTCGGGGCAATGGGGCTTCATCTCGCCACCTCCATACCGCTCATAATTGCGTTTACGCTCATTAGAATCCACAATGCTGAAATCCACATTAGTGGGTTCAACCCAGGGACGATACGATAACTCTGGTTCATCATCGTCTTCCTCATAGTCCATATCCCTGTGTTGCTTGAACATTCGTCCTTCACCTCCAATGTCACCCGCATCACGAACAAAATTCTCGTCATGCCCAAGTTCTTCATCCGGGTCGTGGTGGAAATATCGAATTTCAAGGAGCGTGGCTTCAGGGCGGAAAGTCACGCGTAGATGCCGACGAGATTCCTTCCGTAGTCGCCTAGCCTTCTCCTCTGGTGTCTCTGGTGGCAATTGCTTTTGGGGCTTGGTAGGTGCCGCCGGCTCTTCCGCCGGCTTCATTAGGGAGGCCATGGTCTCTGCAAATGAGAATCCAGGTTTGGAAGAAGGCGCAGGTGTGGGCTTCTTTTCCTTCGCTGCAACGGCAGAAGCTTTCAGCGGGATATTTGGCTTCGTATTGGACGTAGAAGGGGCTGGCATGGGCTTCTTACTCCCAGCATTGAGTGTGGAAAAGAATGTTGAAGGTTTATTGACGACTTGGTTGCCTCTGGCTTTGATGGCAGCAGCAGCAGCAGCCGGTTTCTCGCCAGGACGTTTTTGGGGGGTTGTGACGGCGGTGGTGGAAGGTTTTGACCCAGCTGTAACAGCAGGCACAGCTACTTTCTTCACCGTACCGGTCGTAGCTTCAACTGGTTTTGATTTCTTCACCACGGTGCCTTCAGCCGTCGGACGACTAACAGATTGGGTAACCGGACGTTTTGTATTCGTAGGGTCGATAGAATCGACTTGTGGGGGGGATGCAACTTTTGGCTTCTTAGAGCCAGCAGCGGCTCCATCAATAATTTGCTGAATCCATGCCTTGTTCTGCTCGTTGGCATTCTTCTTCATTGAATTGAGCGCTTTAATGACTTTGGTCTCCTCAAGAAGCTCACTCGTCAAGGTGCCTGAGCTTCGTGCTAGGACTTCGTAGATCACGGAGGATAGTGGGCCGTTCTGATCCTGCATTTTGAACCTGTTGGCCAAGAACTGGTAGCAGAGGTATAGAAAAGGCTTGACTTGGCCCATATGATGAATAACGTCAGGATGGGCATAGTCCAATGTGGCTCGCAGTGCAGTTTGTAGCAAGTCCCGTTGGCTCGTCACTCGACTCTTAAGCACGGGAAGCTCCCCAGTTAACTTTTTCTCTTCCGCCTCACTGACTGCTTTGCTGTCAGTCCTCCACCGTTTTTGGATCGTGCTGAAAACCTCCCAAGCATCGCGGAGACTGGTCTTGATTGTCACCGAAGATGGCTGGGATTTTCGAGGGAACCAGGTCGCTTTGATGATATCATATTGAATTGCGGGGTGGGGATCATCAGGTCTGGCTGCAGGCAATGGGGATTTTTCGACAACCTCGTCATCATCAGTGTAGTCGGTTTCTTCGTCCGAAGATTCAGAATAACTTTCACTTTCACTCTCGACCCCACCTCTGTTTAGTGCAGGACTACTAGCGTTGGCCTTTTTGGCGAAGACGACTTTTGCATGTGCTCTCGCCGAGGAAGTTCTCTTTTGATTGTCCAAATATTTCCTATTACCAACCCCAGCCTTCTTTAGGTCTTTCAATGATTGACGCAGATTGAATGCGGGCACCAGCGCTACACTTTGTCAGACACTATAGGGCAACTTTTATATCATATGGCAATATGGGCTTACTTCTATTGGCAGCTAGGTGCATGGGTTCTGAGCCAAAATTCACGAGTTTATTCAATGCAGTGGACTTAGTGGCTTTTGCCAGCGCAGTTTGATCAAGAAAATGAAAACCACCAGACGCCTTGCCCTTGGGTATCTCATACTTTGGATTGCTCACCGGCTGCACAGCTGCACGCTGAGCAAATATCTCTGCTGTGCTCTTGGGTATCTAGAGGAATGTAAGTCAAGAGAGTGGGGGGGAGGGGGGGTCGCTGGGTGGCTTACTTGGTAAGGAGCGGCAGTTGCACGGGCTTGTTGCAAGGCCGGGCTATGCTGCAAGGCCGGGCTATGCTGTAAGGCTGGGCTATGCTGCAATGCCTGGGGCGTAATTGTGCCGGACTGACCCTGCGGCGTTGGGTTCCGCATAGCGATTTGATATGGAGACTGCTGTTGCTGTCGGATAGCCAGGGGATCGACACCGAGCGAAGGATCAACAACCGGAGCATGTGCATAGTTGCCCAGAGTTGTGTGGTTGTTGAAGGAGCCATACTGGTAAGGAGATGCCGTTTGATATGCGTGGCCTGCACCGGCATATGGCTGACTGATGGCGCTGTAGGAGGGTTGGGCAAAGGAATTATGGTGCCAAGACGGGGCCGGGTTGGCATTTGGCGCAAGGTTGGTGTGGTGGTGAGCGAGCTGGGTCTGGTTCCACGACGGTGTGGTGTACTGCTGCTCGACGGTCCTGGGAAAGAGGTTCTCGTAGGCCTGGTCGGTATAGATGTTCTGGCCCTGGAGCGGGTGGTGATCACTGGGCACGTGACTGGGGGCCATGGCGAGGGAGAAGCCGGACGCTAAAGCCGGGAGAGGCGGCTTATTGGCTGGCTGTGGGGTGCCGCCACCGCAGAGTCTGTCTGTCCGGCAAACGGGGATTATGCGACAACGCAAAGTGCACTAGGCGCCAACCGGCTGGCGCAGAGTCACAAGGGGGTAAATGTGGCCGTTTCGGGGCTGTGGTGGATGAAAGACCCGTAATACTTCCGATTTGAGACGTAGTGTCGTGCTGAGTCCTGGGGGCTGCAAGTCCTCCGCAGCCGCTCAGATGAGCGCGCGCAAACAGAGGGCCCTGGAGCGAGAGGATGAAGCTCCTGTCCCGGCACCCACAGCGCTGTCCGCGATGCCGTGCGATCCGCGTCCACGAGAGCGTGTCCGTGGACTTTACAGGGCGACACGTAGGCTTGCGCGTTATTGCGTAGAGGACACTGAGGATGCGTCACTGGACGATGCTCGCACCTTATTGCGACCGCGCCCGCACACACTGACTGACCGCGACGAGTCCGCTTGCCTGAGACACAGCACGCCCGTTTGTCGCCTTCAAAGAGCGGCTTTATGCCTGCGAAGCCCGCTGGGTCGAGGATGGAGCTGGATTAGTAGCAGTGCCGGAACGAGAGTCACTGTCCTGCCCTTGCCCGTCGTGAATCCACCTGCGCGCACGACAAACGCCGCCTCCAGCCTGTACCGCCAATGTCTGCCCCAGCGGGGACGAAAATTGATTCTAGCTCAGAAGCAAGCGCCCTTACTAGCGGGCAGAGAGTCACTGAGAAGTGGCATGAAGGGGGA
>JAAZQE010000067.1:0-62341 GCA_013620735.1 Clavariopsis aquatica
CCACAGGAGGCAGTGGCGGACTGCCTGCGGGGAACTATGACATCTTCATTATCCCTCCGCATTCAGCGGGTGGTGGGTTTTTGTACCTGCCCTCGCTCTCAGTTCAACGCAACAGCTTTATGGCAGGCGTTGCCAGCACAATTGCTGCAATTGCGGTCTGGAAGATCATAGAGCCCACGGTTAAGCAGTGGTTTATCTTGGTCAGCACAAGCGTGTCGTCTGGCGGCAACGGTGTCATTTTCCTCGTCGTCATTGTCGGCGTTGTTGGCTGGGCAGCCGGACAGGTCAATGTGGCCCGTGCGGGTCGAGGTGGTCCGAACAACGGCCCGGGAGGTGCACCGCCTGGCGCTGGCGCTGGATACCAGGGTCAATCAATGCCCAATGGTGGTTTCCCAGGTGCCGGAGTGCCACCACCACAAGGCGCTGCCGGAGGAGGCTGGCAGGGAGGTGGTGGAGGACATCGGCACCAGCAACACCAGCAGCACCAGCATGGCCCGCCGCCTCCAAATGACAATGAATCATCGTGGGGTAACCCACAGCCCGATCCATCTGCTCGCGAGGAGGAACGGAAGCGAGAAGAGGAACGTAAACGCGCGGAGGACCGTAAACGTGAGGAGGACCGCAAACGTGAGGAAGAACGCAAACGTGCGGAGGAACGTAAACGTGAGGACGAACGTAAACGTGAGGACGAACGTAAACGTGAGGCGGAACGTAAACGTGAAGAAGAGCGAAAGAGACAAGATGAGGAACGGAAGAAACAAGAGGAAGAACGGAAGAAACGGGAGGACGAACGTAAACGGGAGGACGAACGAAAGAAACTGGAGGAGGAACAGAGAAAACAAGAGGAAGAACGGAAGAGACTGGCAGAAGAACGAAAGAGGCAGGAGGATATCAAACGGGAACAAGAACGTAAACGTGAGGAGGAACGCAGACTACAAGAACAGGCCGAAAAGCAGAGAGTAGAGCAGCAGAAGGCCAAAGAGGAAGCAGAACGGCAAGCTCGGGCAAAAGCAGAGAAGGAGAAATGGGAGAAAATGCGTGCTCGGGAACGGGAGCAGCGTGAACGAGATGCCCGCGAGCGTATCGCCAGGGAGAAGCTACAGAAAGAAAAGGATGCCCGAGAGAAGGAAGCTCGGGAACGTGAGGCAAAAGAAGCCGAGACTCGGGCCAGGATCGAGAAAGAGGTTCGCGAGAAGCTCGAGGCTGAACTAAAAATCAAAGCGGCAGAAGAAGCGGCGAGAAAGGCCGCCGCTGACAAGGCTGCTGCTGAAGCCAAGGCTGCACGAGAAAAGGAAGAAGCTGAAGCTAGAGCCGCAAAGGAGAAGGCAGACCGAGAGGCTAGAGCCGCACAGGAGAAGGCAGACCGGGAGGCTAAAGCCGCACAGGAGAAGGCAGAGATGGAAGCAAAGGCAGCCAAAGCAAAAGCAGACGCAGACCGTGCCGAGCGCCTCAAAGCAGCCCGAGAACGTGCCGCAAAAACCCTCGAAGAACGCCTCAAGGCTGAAGCTGAGAAGCTGAGAACCCCGCCAGTCATCGAAACGGCTCGACGTTCGACCACATATGGAGGTATTGGGGGAGGGGAGCGTCTCGATCCCTATGCGGGTGCTAGAAATCCTCCTCCAGCATCTGTTACCTCGACCCACTCTTCCCCGATCAAACCCACTCCCCCCCCAAAGAAGAACTACGAGAGACCGTCAGCGAAGTCGTACATTGGAACGGAAGATCAGCACTCCTTCCGCCCGTACGACACAGACCCCAAACGACCGCCGAAACCACCTTCTCACTCTTCTTCCTACACCGCGTCTTCGTACGCGCCATCTCAGAGTACTGCCAGGACAACCCCACCGGGGTCACAGCGTGGCCCGTATTCGACCGCTGACCCTGACAAGATCCAGATTCTGGCTGTCTTCCTTTTCAACGACCTGTTTCCCAAGCCGGTCGCCCAGCTTGTTGCAGGTATTGGTAACGTGACCGACGGGTTGATCCTTAGGATCACCACCGAGGGTCTCTTCATCGACGACGACGTGCGAAACGTGCCACAGCGCGAGTGGGATATCAAAGCATGGACCATGAAGTCTGTCGAGGTATGTCAACTCTCCTCATACACATTCGCAAGTGCAGAATACTAACAAAATGACAGAGTGGGCAAAGCCAAAAGACGGGTAGACACCTTCTCCGCGCTTCAATCCGTGACGCCGACGGTAAGAAATACGTCTTCGTTATCGACCACGAAGAGAGCTGGAAAGTGGCAATTGGGCTCCAGCGTTTGCGGACGGGAAGTCTAGTTCGCAGCATGGGAAACAACATGATGCCAGCGAACGAAGTTGCGCGTGTTTTCAATTCCCTCCCACCGATGCCGGCATAGATGGAGCAGAGAAAGGGGTATTGTGTCGTTCCTACTGGAATGTGTACATTCCACAACCAACATTCCAGAAGCCCCCTCCACGAAACCCGATTTTGGAAACGAGAAACAACAGAATGCTCAGTATTGGATCTCGATTTGAGCGAGTGACAGCGATGATTCCCCTTTTAGCGAATTGAAGTTCACCGCAAATTCGTAAATCGATGAGATATCCCCCCTCCTTTTGGCGCGTTTGAGTCCGTTTGGCATTGGCATCAGCGATGGAGTTGGCTTGTTTCATCTCTTAGTATACAGGGTCGCCGGTCCCGTCGTCTACCGTTCTTTTCATTCATTGTATATGGTGTGTGCAGATGTGGAGTGGTGTATATACATGCTTGTGCATGTTATTGTGGTCGTCGTTGTTGTATGCACAGGTGGCGAGGTAGTGGTGTGGGATCCGAAGGGGAGTTTATATAGGCTGGTGGGAATATAAAGTTGTATTTGTTCATTCGATAGTGCTACTGATGCTGCAGGGCTGTTGCTATTGATTTGCGGTTGCTTGATGCCTGAGCGATGGTTGCCAATATGTGTGTCACACATACACAACACGGTTGTAGAGTGGTCGCTATGTTCCGATGCACATTCCTAGGCAAGCAAATGAGCTTGATATGTCTTTTATCCTCTCCCCAAGGCCATTTTCGCCCAATAGAGCAATAAACACACACGTTTAATCAAGCTTGAAGGACCAGGGAAGTGCAGTGCATTCCATACATTTATACAACCATACACCATAGTTCGCATGCAGAAGCCGAAGATGTATATGAGTGCTTAATCCCAAATATTGGATTGAAACATGCCTCATAGTCACTGCGAGGACACAGCTGCACCCGACGAAACACTGCCTTGCAGTCTGTTCAGATATGCACCGCATACAGTGGCCAGATCAGATATATCTGCGAACCATTGGCGAGTCGTCGAGTCCGCCTAGAGCAAGGCAGCACAAATTTAATCCATCACAACTCTCACGCTCGCAAAGGCGTCAACATCGGAACACTTATCATTCAGCGGTTGCAATGTCCAACCGCCTGTACAATTCGTAGTCTTGAAAACGCGCACTAGCCTTCTTTGTTAGCCCGTCACTCGGATGTATTCTCGCTGCCTGCTGCTTCAGATGCAAGAACAGCTGGACTCTACTTGCGTGAATTGTACTTTAGCTTTGCATCGTACGATAGCACGCGCAGACCATGGCTATGCAGTTCCGCGCACTCTGTGTTGATGATGGTGAGTCTGCTCATCTCTGAAGCAGCGCAGGTGGAATTCTTGTAGAGCTGGATGCAGACCAGGTTTCTGGCCGAGGGTTGGGTGGTGCCCAGGCGAAAGAGGGCTAGGGCGATGAAGAATTTAGTGAGCATTTCAGTGGTGGTGGTAGTTGTGGTGTAGGAAGGTGTTCATATAAGGCTGGAGGTTGAAATGTGTGAAGCAAGGAGGGGAGAGTTACATGCAAGTTTAGTGTGAGGGAAGGCGGGCATCGTGAGCGAGATGCAAAGTTGAGGAAACCGCGAACACCCACATGTAGGCGTCTAACCCACCACCACTTCAAAAGCAAACTAAGGTAAATCATCTTCAGAAGACAAGCCGAATACATCACTCGTCGCATGGGTACGATACGTCATTGGCGCCGGAGGTGGGGGATATCATCCATTCATATTACGCTAATCAATCCATGGTATCAAATCTTCTACAATTCCGGCTCGCGATCCTGCACGGGCTTCGCACCTACGCAACGAACATTAGTTCAAGAATCTCAAACAAGATAGACTTGACTTACCAAGAACCCATCCAAGACCACTAGCAAGCCCACTCGTAACCGCACTCGATACCATGTCCCTCTTTCTCACCCTATCCTCGGCGCCACTGGTGCTTCCTGCATCGCTCAAATCCATTGACACACGGCTTGGAACAGGCGCGGCATCCCTCGTTGTCATGTTTGGTATGCTCGAGTTTCCTCTCAGCGGGAATGCGCTCTTAGAGAAGGCAGCTGCAGCACCACGCGCCACATCAAACAGGCCCATTGGTGCCTCTTCAACTGCTCCTCTCCCGACCTCTCTTCTTGGTTGTACCGCGACTGCCTCGCTCGCAAATGAACCCGGAACTTTTCGGTCTGCCAGGTCATTGAAGCGCGCTTCGGCTTCGGTCTCCTCTGCTAGCAATGAGTTCATCTCACGCTCGCACTGCTGCCAAACAGCCAAGACTTCCTCGAGATGCGATGATGGCGCGAGAACAAGGGCTTGAGAAAGAAGCTCCATGCGCTGTTCTAATCTTCGAAGATCGGGGCGTGCGGTAGATCCAGACCATGATGCAGACGGGGAAGAGCGGTAGCGACCAGCAAGGAGTGCCGCCCTCCAGGACACATCCTCGGTTTCGTCTCCTTCTTTAGAGAAGGCTGAGCCAAAAGAAAAACGCTTGGATGAAGTCGATATGGCCGGAGAAACTGCCGGAGATGCACTGGGTGCAGTCAATCGGTTGACCACATAAGAGTAAGCCGTCTCAAAGTCATCCTCCTCGAGGGCAGCTTCAATAGCCATGCCAGTCACTCGTCGCTCGGCGGCGGCCTTTTTCCTTTCAATGTTCGAAGTGTCTAGGTGTCTGGAATCGGATTCACTGTCCATGAGCGTCGATGGCATTGAAATGACAAGGTTCTGGCCAATAGAGACCAAGTCGTCCAGGTGAGTGTAGCTCCGCCGATTCTGAGAAAGTAATTTTTGTAGTAGTGACACTGGATCCGCACTAACCCTGATATTGACGGGCTGGAATGGAACACCATGTTGTAGAATTAATGTATAAAATGACATGGCATGAGTAGCGGCGAGAAGAGCCTTGGTGCGCTGAAAGCGCGTTGAAGAAGGAAAGTGTGGGCTGAAAGTTGCGACAATCTCAGAGGCTTTCTTCATCCCTCCTCTCGTGCGATTTCCGTTGGTAGCATTGTCGTAGTGCTGCATCGCCGTTTCAAGAACCACTTTTTGGACGTCAGGCATAGATAACGGGGGCAGTCCGGTCGATGTGGTAATGTAAATACGTGTTGCAAGCATGTAATGGTTGCTTTCCAAAAGAGCCTTCAAAATCTCGGTCTCAATCATCTTGTTCTCGAGTCTTCCTAGAATTCCCTGTCCATGGCGATCTCCAGTATGGCTGCTGGTTCCCCACCCCCAGAGCCACAATAACTTTGACCTGATTATCGTCCAGTACTCAGCATCCTGCTTTGGACCACTGCTGAGAGAATGGAGTATTTTTTGAAGCAACGATACCTGTTCGGTATACCCGTCGCGTAGATACAGTCTCGCCACATCCCTGACCGAGATGGAATACTGTAGGCTCAAAAGTATATTCGCAGAGAAAAGAAACAGCCCAAGAAGGGAAATCGCGTTTTGATCGGGCTGTGTCATGGCATTATCTGGGCGCATGATATGTTCCTGTTGTAAGACTGTGGTTGTGCGTTCTTGAAGAATTGGCGCTTTCAGATTATACGATGGTAGCGACTCAACGTTACTATTTAGATCATGTGGCGGGTCCAGACTCAGAAGGTTGGTGAGTCTAACAAGTAGTGAGTGTGAAATTTTCAGGGTCTCCAGGTTGGACTGGTCGACCAAATAAAGGCACACCAGGGCTATCTGCGCGTATCTGAGCTCAAGGCGGCGCTGACGAACTTCATCAATGTAGGCGTGGCCAGTATCATAACCTCCCAAGTCGAGTTCTTCAGGTCCATCCCATTCGGCAATGGCGGAGGCAACAAGTGGAAATTCTTCCTTGGCTGTATGTGCCAGCCAGTCAAACAAACATTCCCAATCATCTGGCTCTGGTATCTGTTGGTCAATGGACGCCCCGCGTTCCTCAGTTGACAGTTTCCGTCGCTTGCGTTCATTTTCTCCACACATCCAGGGCCCTACCACAGCCCGCAAGTCTCGTGCGGCATTATGTGAGTTGGTACCGCCGCCGTGGGTGTGTCTTAGGTACGATAGCTGCGATTCCACCGCCCGCCTTCCTCGCATCTGTGAAAAGGTTTCGAGTGAAGGTGTATTGCCCTGGGGGTAGTACTCGTAGCCAAGACGAAGAAGGGGAAGCACGGTTGAGATGAACCACACTCGCAAGTACTCTGAGTGGTGCAGGAACGGGACCACGAGTGATGGGACGAGATCGAGCAGGCCTGTGTCGGCGTCGATGCGATGCGCACGGTGGATCAGGAATAGGGTAAGAGGATCGAGCTCGTTGTCTGCACTATATAGGGCATGCGCAAGTGGCAGAAACTCAAGTTTCCGCCTTTTCTTGCGCGCTTGTGAGGGGGAGAGGGATTGTACGGCGGAGAGGTCTAGGGCGTATTCTCCTGGGCTTCGGGAGTTGGTTGCGAGCTCGTTGAGGTATTGGACGAACTGGGACGGGTCTACGCTTTCTGGGAGGTATGTCAAGAATATTCGTAGCGTAAGTTCGAGCTCGAAATCCTCCTCCCTCAGTGCTGTCAATGCCTGCAGAGCACCGAGGTTCGACGCAGTCGCATAATGCACGGCGAGGAGGACGCAATGAGGCGCGGAGAGCGTCTGGAGAGCCTGGAGCTCCGCTGCCATTTTTTACGGTATGTACTGTGTTCTATAGAAACCAGAAAGGTCGTTAGGCCATGGTGGTCGGGAATCGTGAAGAGGACACAATCCTCAAGATGTGTGATGAATTCCAAGCTTTGCGCTAGTTACATAAGCGATGCCCGACGTCACCTCTAGATCTCAGACGATCGTCTTCACCACCAGCACCCGCAATTCATATCTTTAGCGCCGCTTTCTTCTCGATAAGGGCGTAGATTGCGAATTTCCTAAGGGTTATTGAATTTGTGAGACTCTAGCATGGAGCACATACTCTAAATGCGTAATTCCTACCACACTGGCGATTATAGACTCTATACTTGACTATGGCAGGTATACAACGCTAAAAGTAGATATAAGTAGCTGCAGACATCATGAAAAAGGAGGCGTGTTTATTATGTCATATATCGAGAAAAATTTACACGTTCTTGGTTTGTACTGGGACGATTTTTTTGCCCCTTCGTCACCATTACCAAGATCGGTGTTCAAAACCAAAGTCCCGAGGAATTGTAAAAGAGCATCAAGTTGGACCAAATTTACCCTCACTTTTTGAATTCTACAGTGTTGATTTTGTAGTTGACTGTTGCGTGGGGGTCTTGAACAGAGTCGAAGAGGATATAAGTAACTCAGTAAATGAAATATATCTTCCCACATCAGGGAGATTCTATGTAAGGTTAGTACCTGTGAATGTCATGGTGATTTTAATTCACGGCTCTGAATCCTTCTCTTTATGTAGCAGTTCTGATGAGAGAACATTCTCTCTGGATTAATCGACGTACGAGAGAAGGAGTATGACAAACACGAAAAGTTTGTGTATGGATTGAAACAATGAATAAAATGAAAAATTGTAGTGAAATTACTCCACCAAGTGATGTTATCCGAACCAACAAGAATTAAAATAAGTATTTTAAAATCCTCCTTCGTCATGACTATATTTTCGTCATATTAGGTCTTTGGAAATTCAGTAAACCAACAATGGAATAATCACAATTGCGCATTCCTATCTGGAGTGTAGATATTAAGGAACGGCGTTTCCTAATGTGCACTTGAATCTCTAAGCAGAGGATGAAGCCTGAAGACAATCGATAAGAGGATTTAGGGATAGAGAAACGTTGTAACAAGGATGATCAGTGAATTACCGTGCACGTGAGATGAAGATTGGCCCGTGCGTTTTGTTGCCGCGGAAAGAACCTTGTGATCCGCCATGACGTCTAAACAACAAACCTTTCTATAACCACCTTGTTGCTATCACCGCACAAGCCCACGAGGCGCGCGCATCTTCTTTTTCTCCTGCGCACATTCTGTCACTCCTTACAAATTCTCTACTGTAACTTCTTTTAATTCGCGCCCGTATCATGGCGCCATCAAGCATCGCCGATCGCGCGTCTCCCGTTGTCGTCCCCCACAACGCGCCCCCCCGATCTAAGCTACCACGGTCTCTGCGGGTCGTGATACTTTTCGTGCTCACGCTGAGCCTGCAGACAGCTCTCTGGTCTGGCGTTGCCCCGTTTCTAGGCAACGAGCTCGGAACGATTAGCAAGACGCACGACAACCTGCTGCACCCGTTTGCGCATCTGGCCTACAAGGTTGTCGTCATCGGGCTGGGATGGATTTTGGACTACGATTGTACGGTTATGCAGCTCGCGAAGCGCGCCATTTTGCTGATGGTTTCCATCTCTAGACATTGATATTGGAGCCCTTACTCTGATCACCAACGCGCCATTCATCTATCTCTTATCGACGTATTATAACATCTCACTCCCCACGGTTGCAGCCTTTGCGCATATCGAGGTTGTCTCGATCGCCCTCCCTACGTTCCTTCTACGTCCACGATCCGAGATCCACGATGCAAACGCCCCGCTCCGCAACCGCTTCCTACTCAACAGCTTCCAGGTACAAACCTCGACATCTCTTCTGGCCATCGGAGTATACGTTACTGTGGTATGGTCCGCGCTCAAGACGGGGGTGCTGAACCCATTCCTCGTCACCCATTTCAACATCCCCACGCTCGAAATTGCGCACGCTGAGACCCCAATTTCGGTTGGCTTAAAGGTTTTTGTGGCTGGTATTGCAGCCAAAATGTTCATGCTCAACCCATCGATTGGTGCCGCAACAGGCTCGCTCACTCCAGTGCGTCCGTTCGATCCTGCTACTGCGACCTTGCCAGAGACCGTCAAGCAGAATGTGTGGTTCTTCAGCAAACGCACTAGGACCTTAATCCGTCAGACATTCATACTTTGCACGTTTCTCCTCGCGAATACTGTCCAGCGCACCCTGACTCTCCAGGGCACAGACATGGTTGGTGGAGCAGGATATGCTGGGGTGTGGATCTTAGCTACTGTGATCTGTGCCGGATGGTGGACTTGGGTTGGCGACACCGAATCGGACACGGAGGTCTAAGCAAGATGGAGGGGTACATTGGGATTTATGAACGAGCCTCGCAATAACATGGTCTTTTTCTCGCTGTGCTTTGGTTTTCAAGACTGATAATTGGAGAGGACGGATTTCCGCAATTTGGGATGAATCACTTCAAGACTGTGATGAATATACATGGGAGATTGCTAAGATTCTTAGATACCAAGTCATCTTCATGGCATAGTTGAACAGATTGGTTCATAATTTAATTGAAGTATTTCTTTGTCCACGAATCCCAGTGCCGGGCTCTTCAAACTTGCATAAGCAACCCAAGCTTTCCTTGACAGTGCCTCGAAGCTTGCGGCAACAGATGCACCTAGGACTACAACTAGGACTAGGACTAGGACCGAGAGCTAACGAAGGTATGAGTCAACCAGCAGGATGCACGCGCACACAATGCCCGGCCAGGCTCAGCATCCGCGTTCATGTGCCCATGCGCTGAATAAGCTGCCAGCTACTCAGCACATGCCGACGACTCATGAGATCTGATTCCCAAATGTCTGCATCTGATTCCATACAATAGTACTGCTCGCTAAGCAACGCCCCATGACGTCACACCCGCAACTACCCTCACTTCCGCGTGCAGCTAAAAACTGCTGCCAACGAATAGGAGACAAGGCCACAAGGCCCTAGCATGCCAAATGCGTGGCGCCGGCTTGGGCGGGCGCTGATAAATGCTTGAATTGGGAGAGAGTAGCGCGGAGGCCTTGAGATGATTGAAAAGCTGGGACATGCGGTGGCAGACTGCGTTTTGGAAGAGAAAGGTGAGCTCGTGGGAAGGAAATACGACAGTCACAATTACGTACTAGGTCACATCTATTATTCTTTGGGTCTAACGATCAAGGACGTGGCGGCTTCCCCTTTGGACAGACGTTGGCAAGGTGCTTAGTACACACACACACACACACATACGTTCGTCTTCGCACTCCCGGTCGAAAGGTCACTCCAACACTCGATCCTCAGCGCTGCTACAAAGCGCCTGCATTTTATCCTTTCCTTCGAAGCCACCAACCACCGCACCCAGTGACCACCCGAAATCTGTCCCTTGTTTCCAACCCACTCACACATCCACGCTCGACTAAAAGTCACAATGGCGATAATATGGGGGCTTGACCTGCGTGAAATGCAATGGAGCAAGTTTGGCAACAACTACATGTGGAAGAACACAGACTACCACCGCCGTCGCACGAAGTTCATCGTCTACCAAATCGCCATGATATGCTGCGTGGTGAGCGAGAGTCTGGGAACTGCGGCTTTGTCTGGTAGTATCCCCCCAACTGTTACTAATACACTTGGCTGATGCGAAATGGCCTAGATTACATTGACCAACAAGACTTTGTCTCGAACTTGAGTTCAAACGTAACGGTCCATAACAACGACTTCGTAGGCATAGCCTCATACAACATATTTGTCGGCATCTACGTCGCGACCATCTTCGGGTCAGGGTTCTTCTTCGATCTCTTCTGGCCCGAACGGCACGAGTCCCCGCCCGTGAAGTTGGCGTGGAAAATCTGCTCAGTGCTCGCCTGTCTCTTGACGTCAGCATCAGCGCTAGCACTGACGGTGATAGTGGCGACGCATAGCGCATACGTTACGGGTGCGGATTCCGCAGAGGCAGAGAGACTGCTAGCAGCATATGGGGGGAGTCCACTCAGGTATAGGGATAATGGACGTGCAATCGCAAGCTCGGTGTTTGAGTGGCCGGGGATGGTGGCCACGTTTGCAAGGTGAGCTATGGTTCGGGCGGGTCCTGACATATAGAGAACAACGCTGATATAATTCGATACAGTACGTTCCTCCTCTGGCGATCCATCGACTACATCGACTCCTATGGACCAAAATCTGAGCAAGCACGCACCCGTGACAAAGCATCCAAGAAGAAGCTTGAAAATGAGTTCGCCACAGCTACAAGCCCTACGCCATCGGGTCTCACACCTACGAAGCCTAAAAATATGTTATATCCCCAGGGGAAGGCTAACCAGTATGAGGGGGTCTAGATATGATGTCAGAACTGCTGTGGAAGATTTCAATATAGATTAGAAGAGGGTCATTCTGGCACGGGCGGTAACTAGTAATGGAAATTGGCTGGTCTGAGTATGGGTTGAATGGACACTCTTTCGCTTGGTTTTGGGTTCAAGGGGCATGGCGGCTTATACCCTGGACGAGTATGGGCGCGGCGTTGGTGATATTCCGGATAGATACTGCCTGTTTCTACATCCAAGGTAAATGTATAGGACCAAGAGATGGAGTTATCATGAAGGAAAAATGTAGGGCTATGAAAGCAAACGTTACCCATGCGCTTGAACTTGTATGCCCCTGATGATTCCCTTTCGACGTGAAACGGACAGTACTGTCTTTTGCTGCCAAAAGCTCAAAACATGAATGAATGGTACTATTTAACTTACAAACGGGTAAAAAAACCTCACCAGGATAAGTACCAGGACATCAATGGAGGTATTTGTCCAGGCCTACTAGCAGTGATTGGAGAAATTGGATCGTATGCTCGACTGGGCCAGAAAGTGTTGTCTCCCAGTCCCAGCCCTTTACCTCCCGTTACCGAGCGGTACCATGCACCCCTGATTAGGAAGAACTATTCATTGCCGTGTTTGCTACAACCCATGGTGGTATTTACGTGCACTTCCGAGCTTCATCATGTGCGCATTTACAGACGTCAGAAGTGAGAACCATGTAAATATAGAAGAGCATGAATTGGTCAGGAAAGACGACCTCAATCCCCCCGCCCTTCAACCTAGTCCTGCACACGGTTAGTTTGTAGAACAGTCAACGGCATGCCACTCCCAACCGTTGGCGCTAGATATGCGAACATACCCCGCGAAGCACAGTCTCTTTTCGCGTCGGAAGCGAATGCAAGGGCCGTCATGGTACAACATCACCAGTAGTAGTACAGTAGTCAGTTTATTGACAGTTCAAAAGAGCAATCCTGCCAATTCCCCCCTCCCCACGCCGCCCTTACAGCGCATAAAAGACAGCACTCGGTTGGTTGAGAGACTAAAAGGGCCATGTTGGCATTCCCACTATAAGACACGACGAGGGCTCATATAGAAACACGTCGGGATCGACGGAGCAGCAAAACAACCATTCGTCTCTCTGTCTGTCTATATAGTACATACTTGCGTACTCGGAATTGCACCGTAACGGCCCGTCTCGTCAGAGTATCAAATGGGTAATGCACATACTGTACCTGAACCCATTTTTGTAGAGGAGGATATTGGAACATGGGTGACTTGCAGGAATTCATATTTAGCTTACAATTTACCACCCACTCACATTCTACTTGGGATTCCATACCCCTTCCTCTCCACGCAGTTGGGTACATTCGGTAGTGCTAACCGTACTAGCCGTATTCACATTAAACCTCACATGACCACCCTTCCATCGACATCCCTCCACAACGGTCATACTACCTAGTACAAGTGTCCTCCTAGTTGTACCCTAACTTTTCAACCTATCGATAAACATATTTTTTTTTCCCCCAGGAGCATACAAAATTACTTTAAACCTTAAGATAATACGAGAGCAACTCCCAAAGGAACAAGCTCTGTCTCCACAATCATCTTTTTTTCGCTGCTGCCTGTTTACCTTGACCTCCTTCCGAGCCAGTGCCAAGAAACGCCGACAACGCCCGACAACGCCTCCGCCCAGGCCTGCTATTTTAGTCATGGCTTCACTTATAGGAACTGGTAAAACTTTCCAGCATTCAGCTTTACCAGCCCAGTCGACCCCCCCGCCGATCGTGCTAGAGAAACTCTACCCTAGTTCCTTCAGCTCCATCCATGCCTAACTAATAAAGAAAGCCCCGAAGGTCAAGTACGAGCGCAAATGTCACATTGCAGCGCACGTTCCCTTGGGGAAGCAGGGAAATGGGGCACGTCGTCGGACATTTGATAATGAAGGGCACCAGGATCCCAGCACCGGTGCCATGTGTCAGGGAAGAGCCAAGTCCAGGTTCATAACCATTGATATAAACGTACTGTGCATGTGCGTGGGTGCGTGGGTGCGTGCGAGGCGAAGGGAAAGCGTTTCCAGCACCGCGTGGCTGTAGCGTGGACCCTACTTCATGCGATGCGATGGGATGCGACGCGGTGCGGTGCGAGGCGAAGGGAACGGGACCGGAAAGCATTGAACCTGGCCATCGATGCTGATGCGCTGCGGTACGGGCATTCAGGAACCGAACAAGTTCTGGGTTAGAGTTTGTAGCGCATGGCGATTGAGTCAAGTTAACCATTTTCGCATGAGGGATTTGACAGAGGTCGAACAAGCTGGACATGTGAAGCCGGTCTGTCACAACAGCAAGAGTAGAAACCTGTGGCAAAGAGCAAACCACTCTGTGAACCCTGACATCAGGAGTGCTCCACAGCCGGATTAAGCATGACCGTTGGGAGATATTCGCCCTCATTACAGCAGTTGCCGGGGTACGTTTGTAAATCGCCGACATGCCACATTGTGCATGCAGAGACCGTTTGCCAAGCGCAGAGTTTGTAGGAAGGCCCTTGCGTGAATGCCAATGTTCACAAAACTTAGCTCGTGTGCTACAGCATTACCACAGCATTATCACAGCATTATCACAACTTGCATCAAGGCATGTGTGTGGTGGTGCTGGCCCAAAGTACCCTGAGAGCCCATCAGATGCTGAGACCGGGGCAGAATGAAGGATTGCATACTCCATACGAGATATATGGGCGTGTTCGATAAAAGGCATGGGGAGCATGCGATATCATATAGAACCTCGGTTTCGGTCCCTGACGAGGTTGCGCGTGCAAGTGATGAAGGAGCTCTGGGGATCCGCCCACAGCCCTATGCATAAACCCAACTCCGCTTTTCGTTCCCTCGCAAAGGCCATTCAAGAGGGGCGGAGAGGGATGAAGCCTGTTGGCGTGAGAGTTCACGTCGTCGAGTTGCGCGTCAAGGGTTTGCGGCGAAACTACGTAAGTGGTATGTGGGAACACCTGAACGGCACTGCAGCGTCAAGTTTGACGGTTGTTTCATGAGAATTGCGATCCCAAACGCAGTTTCCTATTCGAGGGTGGGTTACCAGCCACGCCACCAGCCCTGCGCTTGCGCGTGGAAGCATGGAAGCTTTGCCGCGTCCCTGTCGCCGTAACGCGATTAGGGTTTTCATTAGCGGTGCTAACTATCATCCCGCCCCCCTGTTCCGCTCCCCCCTTGTTCGCAAGGAGTGTCGAAATGAGGAAGTAGACCGGGGACACGGCTGCTTGGAATAAGGCTGAAGAACATTCGAAGAGGCTGAAAAGGGGTCGTCAGTGCTCTATTGCAGATTGCAGGGACCGGGTTTCTAGATGAGTGAAAATTTCCTGCTGTTAATTCCTCGCAGAATTAATGGGAAACCTTGGTTTGCACAGTGCAGACGGAAAACAAAATGATACTGGTAAGCTCTGATATAATAAGATACGGACGGACGTGTGGTGCTGTGGCGTGGGGCCTGATTTTTTTGGTTCATTTAGGACTTGCTTTTGGCCGGTTACGGCTTGGGTTGGTGGGAGCCTATTAAGGGCATCAAACCGGGAACCGAATCCGCGTTCCTCGACGCTCCTACAACCCATGTTGGTGGTGGCGGCGGGTTTGTTGGAATATTAGTGGACACCTGTTCATACCGTCCTTCGGTCCGTCATGACCCTGACTATGCATCCAGGACCTGCGATCTCCACAAGCTGTCGTTCAACGTCAGTACATGAAGCCGGGGACACGTGATGTGAAGATGTGCTGATGCAATAGGAGATGACTTTCAAGTACGGAAAAAGCAGAGAAAAGATGACACAGTGACATGCGGTGCGGGATACAACAGAGGAACGGGAACGCAAACGGTGGTACCTTTTCGTGCCAACTAAGCAATACACTCATGGCCTGACCTCCACCCTCACCTGATCGGGATGAGTGCACCTGCGAGAAGCCAGTTGCCTGTGGTGTGATCTTGGCAGCTGTGTTCACCGCGCTGGTATGTGCCATGCCCTTGTAGCTAGATGGGTGTGACTGTTAGCCTCAATTTTTTTTTCCCCAAAAAAATAATAATATTTAAATTGGTGGATGCATCCAGCGAGAAACATAATAGCTCGGTGACAGATATGCGAGACATGGCGGTACTGGATTAGGGAAGTGCAGCGTACATATACTTCATGAGCACATCCAGTGCCTCTGTTCCACCAGGAGCTTTGTATAGACGACCGAGCATGGGCGACATGTCGGCCTGACGAATAGACTGGAGGATCTCGATAATGGTGGCTAGGTGAATGTCCTATATTGGTCAGTGAAACCATGGTCAGCCTTCTTTTCCCGTCTATGTGTTTGCGTGAGCGAGCGAAGCAGCACCCGGGTTGCTGGAGGCCCAGGGCCGGAGCAACGGTGGTCACGGTGGGGGTGATATGTATGGATCGAAGAAGAGAAACATTTATAGGTAGCGTCCCACTAATGCGGGCAAGACGGAGAAGAGGAGGTATTAGTAGTAGTGGTGGTGGTCTATGGAGGTGGTAATATGGAGGACGCGGTGGCATGCTGCTGCAACATACCTTTCCCCTCTCATCGGCCCCATATGGCGGGTTCTCCAGTGCGCCCTGAAGCGCGCCCTCGCTGTCTCCACCTCTGAGCAGCTGGCGAATCTGTCCGGCGAGCGCCTGGACGTCGGCAGTGGACACGGGCGCAACAGCGGGGGTGAGGGTGCTGAGGTCGAAATTGGCGGGGGACTCGGGGTCGAGGGCGTCAATATTGATGGTGCGCCAGTTGAGTGTCGCCATGGTGATGGGATGATTGGGGCGCAATACACGAGGAGGGATGGGAGAGTGGGGGGGTGACTGCGGGCGTTGTATAATGGCTGCTATGTTGATTCACAGTTGTGGTAGGTAGGGTCCAGGTTGGCTGCGCTCCACCAAACCCTCAGTGCCAAGGCTCTGGCGGCTCCTCAAACCCAAGAACTGCAGGACCGGAACTTTTCTCCTTGAGCAACGGTTACCGACGAGCAATGTGCCTGGTGTTCGTCCAGCGTCGCACAAGCAAGGGTCGGCATTTGCATCTGCCTCGAAACAGATCGGATGTTCGACAGAGAGGCGGCCAAAGCCTATCGATGTTCCGGGGGCGCCGATCTGGGACGCCACGAGTGACCGAGCACAACAATCAATAGCACAGAAGTAACGGTTAGGTTTAGATGCGGAATGATAAAATTCGTATAGATTGTGATTAAAACGACAGTATAATCCCTATTTTCCCCGGCTGTGTCGTGAGACACGCGCACCGAGACCCAGGCACCATCCCATCCCATCTAAAAAATTACCAAAGGCGAGAACAGCCAACGCCGTCACCCAGGTAGCCGTCCGGAGAATGCAAATTCATCGCGCGCTTTTCATGAACCAGTGTTCACTGCCAGCCCGCTGTGCTATAGTTACAATTGGATCCACGCCCATTGTGCCAATGAAGGCAGGCGGTGGAAATTCTACCCAGATATGCCAACCCGAAAGAAATGAAATGAAAAAGTCCGTTTTGGTATCCATGCCTGGGCCCATCCTATTCTATAATAACGCCAAAGGGAAGAGACTTTTTTTTTGCGAGATGCGATCGCTAAACTGTATCCGGAAGGCAGGGAAAGACTGTGCTGACTGATGGAGATGCGCTCTATAATGGTAAAGGCAGGGCGGTGACGCGGGGGTATTAGAATATGGAGGACGAAACGAAGAGGCGCTGATTATTAAAAGGGCATAATCCCCAAGGGGTAGGCAAAGATAAACCCGTAGGGACAGTGTGGAGTGTGGTGGTGCCGGCATGCGTTGCGTAAGTGGGACAGCCAAGGGAGGGTGGGAGAGCAAGGCTGCAGGAGGTATTCGTTAGTCAAGGTGCTCATGCAAGGCAGGTTGGGCTCTGGCACTTACGACGCGCGAATGTCATCCCTCCGTCCCCAACGGGACACCCGGGCTGCACTCTGGCTGAAGTCGCGACAAGCAAGCTCGGCGAGCAGAGTGGGCGTGAAAAAAGCAACGGCATTGGGCGGTGGTCTGAGGCGTGAATCTTGAGACGATCGTGGAAGCATGCTGGCCGCTAGCGCCTCTTTGGCGGCGGCGGTGGGGGCTTTGGTGTGCCTGTCGTGTCGTAGGCTCCACGTCCCATGTTGGTGGATTCAGACTCTCTGACGATCATGGTGAAAAGGGATTTAAGAGCTGCTGCATGTGTCAGTGGACAGAGCAGACCAAACGGGGGAAACGAGGACGAGTTTAGCACGTACAAGTTGGTGGGCGTCAGGGTGGCGGTTGAGTGAGCAAGAAGACTCGAAAGCAGTGCAGAAAAGAGTGTCGTGGTCGGCAAGACGTGGGGGGACAGTGAGGTGCTGGTGCGGAGGTAGCGGCGTATGAAGCGTGTGCCAATAGTTTCGGGATCCAGGTACGGCAGCCGGGCAGCGCGCTGGTGATTAGAGATGGGAGCGAGGGCGCGGAGGGTAGTGAGTGAGTGACAGTGAGTTGGAGTGTTACGGCTGGGAGGGCGGTCCGGACTCATATATGGGAGGGCCGTCTAAGGGGGGCCGGGTCTTACTTGCTAGTGGGCCTTCGGCTCTGGCCACGACGAGACAAGTAAGATGAGGGCAGTGGGCGCTGGGGCGCTCTAACAACCCAGCACCATGACGTGCCGGCAAGTTTCGAATAGCTCCTTGCCAGGTCGGCTGGCGGAGCGCATACAATTTCTTGTCAAGACGCACAGGCGCGCAGGCGCACAGACGCACACGCCGCCCGGCAGGGATATGGGTGTGAGCGGGCGACAGGGAAGACAGGGGATCGACACGCTGGTCCCAACAGGTAGGTTGACCCCGGCCACACACTAGGCATGCCAGCGGCATGTTCCTGCAGGCCTGCCGCAAGCCGCCGCGCTCGGGATCCTCTCAGCCAACGTCTTTGGCATCCCCCTTCTGGCGCCCGACTCCTGACGCTGGGGGGTGGGTGTGCGATGGATATCTCTCCGCGAGCCACCGTCCCGCGTGGGCGCCGATACAGCAGCAGAGGGTGGGATTGGCGCCCCCCGGCATGGCTGCACACTGCGCTCCCTCCATGCTGCCCGTCCCGTCCTCGCGGCGGCCTGTCTATTTCCATTTGCATTGCCCTTCCTGACCTCTCCATTCTGACACGCGCTCGGCTGAGATGAGACCGTGTCAGCGTGGGCCAGCCCGACCGCCGCCCCAACACGGCGCGCGACTGCTTTGCCCGCCGTTGACTCGCCGAGCCGCGTCCAGAAGGCCGCCAGAAGGCACACAGGCTGCCCACTGGACTATGGTGGGCGCCTCCCAGCCTGCGGGTGCTGTTCCCCGATGGGTCCACTGCATGCTGCTGAACCCAAAATCGTCGCCATGATCCACCGTCGCCCAGGTTGCTGGGAAGCCGTCGCTCTTGCTGTTGCTGTTGCTGTCGCTGTCGCCGTCTGGCCTCTCCCAGCACCCTCAGGTCCGCCGTCAGCACAGCGGGACGCATTGCTTTTGGAAGCCTTTATCGCAGCAACAACAGCAGCACCAACAGCAGCACCAGCGGCAGCGGCAGCACTACGCAGCGCCCGTGTTTGCTTTTTTGGCACCGCGTTCCGCTCGCTGGGTGCGCCAGCGATTGATAGCTCTATCGCAGTGTGCGCTCTCCACGTGGGATTCTTCCCCGAAGCCCTCGCACATCCTCGCTCTCTCTGTCGCTCTCTCCCCTCCCTCTCCCTCTCTCTCTCTCTCTCTCTCTGCTGCAGCTATTTCGGGCCGCGCGCGACCTCCACCCGCCTTGACATGGCGCCGGCGGGCGCTGTGTTTCGCGCCAGCAGGGCCGTCGCCAGGCAACGCCCTTCCTGCTCCCCGTGAGGCCATGACTAGATAGCTGCGCCGTGACGCCGTGAGATGAGCACCGCTTGGCCATGAGAGCGAGTGAGCGTTGGGTGGATCTGTGCGTGACAGGGAGCATCGGCGCTTGCCCGCACTGGGCGCCGCGGGCTGCATGCCGGCGCCACAGGCCTCGCTTGGTTATTTCTTCTGGAAAGACTCTAGAAACGTCCATGTTTGATCAACCGGCGCGAGATTGGCCATGTCGCTGAGCATCCTGCACACATGTCACTCTGCCTCATGGGCAGCGACGCAGAGTCAGTTGGCCCAAGGTTCGAGATGCGACGCCGGGGGCGAGTAACGCCGTGTCGAGACGCGGCCGCCTCAAACATGTCGCATTTCTTCTTCTGCGCGGAGCAGTGAACAGATCGCTGCAAGCCTTCCGCCGTCCAAGTCTGCAAGCGGCCGCGCGGATTCGCTCGCTGCGTGTCGCTGCGGCTGCTGGGGTGCGGACCTGGATCCGGCTCCACGCACAATCGACTGTGCTTTGTGGAATTCTCCTCGCGGGGATGGCGGGCACGGCGACCTGTCTCTTTTTTTTTTTCCCCATGGCCTCGCTGCTCGCTGGCCCTTGGTGGAATCTGATTAATGCGACTCCAGCCTGTGCCTGCAAGCCGTGTTCCGCTGTCGAGGCCATGATGCTTTTGGCACGGGTCGGGGCGACGAAGGCATTTCCCTCCTCGTCGTTGCTCCGTGGAGAGGCCCGCCGCTGGCCAGGGCACACTTTGGCAGAATTCACCGCGAGGGCGCGCTGCCAATAATATAAATGTCGTTGCGGACCGGCACCTCATTGGCCCAGCGCCGGCTCCTGGACGTGAATTCGCCCTGGTGCCCCCCCAGAAGTTTGCATATAGCCAGGGGTGGCGGCACAGCGGACTGTGGGTGAGACAGGCACGCCGCCATCGCGCAGCGGCAGCCATTGGCTCTGCGGCCGGGCCTTTGCACGGAATGAAGAGGTACAAACACGGCCCGGCCGCCACGACAGAGTGGCCGCCCGAGTGCAAAGCCTGCATGCGGGACGCGATCGTCGACTCATCGTAGGCCAGGGGCAGATGCCCATGCGAGGGACGACTGCCGCCCTGACGCGTCTGTCGTCGCAACGGCTTCCGCGAGGCGAGAGGGAGGCTTGAGACGCGCGCCTGGTCGCACTGTGCCTGAGTTTTTGCGCGCCCCACCGGCGGCCGGGCGCGCTGCCGGGCAGGCCCAAAGCAGCGACGAGCGTCAGGGCGGCCGGCCAGAAAGGTTTTTGAAATTGCGGCGATGGATTCTGGCTGCGGGGAGTCGGGATTTATTGTGGACGCGCGCTGGCGAACCGTTTCGAACCTGGGCGTTGCGCTACTGCAATCTTGCAGCGGCTGCCCACTCCGATGGAAGCGAAGGATCAGAGAACACCGATGCCTGCAGCAAAGGCAACCCTGCCGGCACACGTGGAGCGGTGGAGCGTGGCCTTGCCCTTGGGATGCGCTGCGATGGGGGCTGGGAAAGGGGGCTGCCGACCGGCCATGCGACGAGTGCAATGCGCTGCCGGCCCCGTCGCCCGCAGAGTTGCGGCCAGCTCGGAGCGCGCCCAGCACCCCCAGTCCCCCAGTACGCGGCCCGGTGAGAAGAGCGAGCGCACACGAGCAGCCCGGCCGCACCCCCAGCATAGCCGAGGCAGCATTAGCCGGCGGGCCCGTCCCGATCAGGCATTTGAGGATGCGGCCCCAACAGTGCAGTGCCTGCCATGTTGCACCGCGCCTTTGACTTCTCGAAGCAGACCCGGCGCGCGGATTCCGTCGTCCTGATCCGTTGGGCCTGTCCGTGTTTGCTGCCGCGCTGCCTGTGTGCGCTGCCTGTGTGCGCCGCCTGTGCGCACTGGTGTGCTCCTCGTGTGCTCGTGTGCTCGTGTGCGCGTACCGATTTCCATATCAACCTCGCCAGCCTCGCTCTCAGCAGCGTCGCCAGCCGCGTGTTGCTCCCACGCTGCATCAGCAGCACCGTCTCACCCTTCCCAGTTGCCGAAACCACGTTGCATCATTCTGCAGTCGCCCAGCTGTTGTGCCACCCAGGCTGCGGCCCTGATTCCCTCCTCGCTGCGCCCACCGGCCTGTACGCTCCCGCCGGCCTGCCGCTGCGCAACTTTAGATCCAGATCGCAAACGACGAGTACGAACACCCGTTCCGCATTTGCGCCCAGTCGCACGCTCGTCCTGGCGGATACGCACACCCAACTGCGTCGATGGAAACACCAGCAGCAGCCCGTCCCCATGCCCCGGGAACGGCTATCGGCGCGACGAATCTGGTGGACAGGTCGTTTCATGCACCATCGATGAAGCAAACACCACACAGGCATGCGTCTTGTCGTTCTGTTGCTGGGAACCCGCGGGTGTCGAGGATGCTCTGCATGCTGGTACATGCTGCTGCTCTCGCTCGCCGTGGCTGACCATGATAGGTAATTAGGACTATCGATACACCGCTGCTCCTGGACGCGCGCCACGCCATCTTCGACGTACCACTACCACCACCACCACCACCACCATCTTCCGCTCATCGCAACCAAACCACATGTTGAAATAGCAGCAGCCCAACCGCATCCGGCACACTGTCCTCCCACCTGTTCATATCCGTGACACCGTCCTGGACGCCTTCTCGCGCATCCCCAGGTAGCGCCTCTCCTCAGCTCACTTGCAGCACCGCTTCTCGCCCGCCTTGTGCCCACCTAGTGCAGTCTGACAGTGCCATAGCCCGCCGAACAGTTTGGCCCAAAAACAGCACGCGGTGCAGCGACGGATTTGCAACGCTCCAGGATCTTTTTCGTGATGTAGCACACGCAGATTACATGCCTGCCGGCGATGACTCCCACGTCTGCAATCGATAAATGACTGCAGCTCCAGGACGACGACCTCTCGAAATACCCTCCATCCATGACCTCAGCACTGCTTCTGACAACCCCGTCCGGGCCCGAATGGGGAACACTCGCTGACATGGGCGGAAGGATCCTTCCACGTGGATGCTTATCGCGTTCTCCCGTCTGCCGTGGTTAGCGAGCGCGCCAATAAAAAGGGCACTGTCGCGGCGTCGCCGGCGTTTCAATGCAATGCAATGCCATGCGACGCTCACTCGGCGTACCGTAGGGCTGAATCAATCATGAATCTCGACGAGCTAATCCGCGCGTGGCTGCCGCCTCATCCTTCGTGCAGTATCCTGGAGGGTGTGCGCACAATTTTGGACCAAGGTGAGAATTGCGCCCCAGCCTGCAGCTTGCCGTGGACTTGCTTCTGGAGGCGACGATAAGCTTATCCTGCTTGTGGTTGTCAAAAAGCATCGCCCAGCTGAGTCGAACTGCCGATCAAGGCGGAAAAGCAGCAACGACTCGGCTGCTCTAGATCTCAACATCAGCTGAGATTCGTGGGGATCGCGAGGGCACTTCTTTTTAACGTCGTATGCACAGTGATCCGCATCCGGAAAGGTGGTATTGTTTCAATTACTCTCCTAAAAGTTCCTTTTGCTTCCTTCTTTATCTTCCATGTTTGGAGTGTAATTCTAGATCCTCATTGCATCCAGGTTCAAATTCAAGCTTCTTGTTGATTAATCAATCTACATCGCGGCTTCCCCGTCATTGGCCCACACCGACTGCCTCATGTTCGAGTTTCAACTTCTCTATGGCCCAGGCATCTCGGAGGCCCCAGGGTTGACCTCTCCACCGTCCTCACACGTCGTATCCAATCCACCAGAGTACTCTTTCTCCGATGCAAGATCTTTTGAATGAGTTGCATTGCATGAAACTACTCTCCAGGTGGTACACCACCAGCTACCCAATTTCACACCCCTGTGGCGATGATCCTCCTCTCTTTGGAAGGTTGTTTCGTATCTGTTGCCAGCTGCACTTATCACCGGTCTAGATGTGTTCTCCAGTATTCCACCATGTCCCACCTACACGACTTGTCAGTTTCTCAGGGTCATACAGATACCCACGGTTTTTTTAAAAAATAAAACCCTCCCGTTCTCTTCTTAAAATGTACTTCGACATAGCAATGGGATGTAGTACATTCTGCGGGCATTTCCGAAGGCGAGGCTGCCGCAATGCCGAATCTATCATATAGTTTATGTACAGAATAGTCTTGGGAATCCACTATACTCATCTATACTCATCTTTATAAATGTTAGATTTGCCTCCGGAGGGGTTTGAATCTGACCTGCAGAATGCAGTCTTGTCAACATATCTTCACAAAGCCATGAACGTATCCCTTTTTCCCATACTAAATCACGAAGAGAAAGGGGCCGAAGTCAAACACATTTCACATAAGCTAAACCGAACAATGAGCGGCATACCCTTCCCAGTTTATTGTACCAGCTTCAAAGTACTAGCCTCGTATGCTAATTTGCAAGTACGAGCCTGCAGTTGCTCAAAGAAAAAGAAGCTCCAAGACACCAACCACAGATAGCTCGACTATAAATTCCCCAACGAAAAGTACATACATAAGGAAAGCAACTGTTTGAAAGCGAGAATCGGCGAAATTGTATCTACCCGTCTTTGACGAAACTCGCGTGAACTACATGCAATCACGGCTCCATAAGAAGCCAAGTAACTTTCTCCCAAGAGCTAGCATCTGTCTTGAGTCCAGATTGTATCTTTTGTATGCTAGTGTGGCCAATAATCTGACTTGCAGTAGAAGAGAGCTTGCGACGATACAAAGCAGCAACGGTGAGTCCAAGGAACAATGTCTGCATATGTGCTGCATTACACGGGCGTCGGCATGGTGCAGGTGACATTGGAGATGTATTGGAGCCGAAATGCTTGAGGCAACCTTCTGTAGGGGGGTTGATTTCGCCCAACACCATGTTCTACCGACTGATGTGTCCCACCACAACCCATCGTGGCGAGATATCGCACCCACACCCTCTAAAGCAACCGTGGCCTCAATCTCTCCCCTATGGATGGATCCCCTTTAGGCCGTATTGGCTAGTTCTCGGGGATCCTCTAACTTATGCGGCGTACAAAAGCCACAGATATAGTCAAAGTAATGGAATGATGACCGCATGTTCTAGCAACCATGACGCGACACCACGACACTCAGGGCTTGGATAGAACTTCCTGCAAATGATTGCATCATGGCCTTTGCAGCGGTTATAGGTGAAGGGGCATGGTGAGCATCACAGACTGAAATCGACAACACTGTTCGGATCTGGGCTTGGTCGGCAACGATAAACGCATTGTCAGACTCATTACAACCCTAGAAATACTCTCGGTCGTTGCCGGGTATATACTCTATAGTATCAATCATATAATTCTGCCTGCTGAAAATGATATATGTGACGCGGCTATAGAAAATGGATCCTGACATGTAATCTTGTACACACTTGCTAGAGGCAGCAGCAATAAAACCGCCTCCTCCACGGATGAATTTGATCTAGTAGCAAAATGCCTGTTTTTAGTGCACCTTAGGTATCAAGAATTCTATTTATTACATTCCAAAAATAATACCCCTAAAAACAGCACTGGGGGTGGCCTCGGAAATCCTCCACCGAAACAATACGCTTGCTAGGAAATTGCGTTGCCGGTAGTACCTAAGCAATGTTGAATGCTAGCCCAGTCGAAATTCAACGTCACTTGGTGTTTGAAAATACCAACATAACCTTCTGCCTCGTCTACACCACGGAATCGCATGCCCTAGAATACGAACATGTGTGTGAAACAAACCAAAATAACAAGCATACATTTACTTTTTTTTTCATCCACCTTTACTTCGTCCATTTCGACATTTGTCACTCAAAAAACGAATGTACGACATTTACATTATTTTAGGTCACTCACTTCAATTTACTTCAAAAGTCCCCTCGACCCCTCAACCCTGAACCCCGTTTTCTTTCCTACGGGTAGAGTCCCGTCCGAAAATAGTCATGTTATGGTCATAGACTGGGCTGTGTGTACATTGTTGCTTTCTGTAGACGATGGGTACAATCTACATTTAGATTTGCCCTTGTTGGTTTCATAGTTTGAAGAGGGATTGAGTGAGACCAAATTCGTTGCATGATGTTTGACCGAAACTCTCCATCTGCACAAGCTCCGTATGTCTCATTTCTGGTCTGTTGTCATATTAGGGAGTGGCATGTAGTAGATGAAAATCTCCTTCTTCGTCTATCTCTTTTCACTTCCCACCTGGTTTACTAATTGTATGGCTACTCGAGATCTACAGGCACAGATGCTGGAAAGAGGAAGGAGAGGAAGGAGAGGGGAAGGAGGAGGAAGAGGACAGCCCCCAATGCCGACACAAATCTATGGTAGGTCGGCATAATTGCAACCTTCTTTCACTCTTTACGAAGCCCCATGGGATGGAAAATACGGTGTGTATGGTCAGCACAGTGGGTATGGTTAGTACTGGGAGGGTCTTCGGTACGTCGAGGAATCACTCGAACCGCATGTATTCCAATCCTGGAAGATAGCCTTATCACTAGTCCAGTTATGGGCGGATATTCTAAGTCATTACCTACCACTTCCTGGGCGTAGGTATTGCCCTGCACACAACTATCCTCAAGGACAGTCAGAGTAACCACGCCGAAGTCCGCCTTCCAGCTGCTCAACTGACAATCGCTGCCACCGCCGTCGGCCGCTAGGGTCTGAATGACGCGTTTTGAGAAGTAGGTAGAGGGGAATGACAAGGAGACGAAAGAGATGGGCCTCCTCTTCGTCGCCCTGAGGAGAAAATGACTGGTATGCAGCAAATGTTGGAACAAATGGCCGAGGAGCTAAGAAAACGGTTATCCGCACATGCAACTACACCTGCTCCCGCACCTGCTCCTGGCCTTCCTAGTGCTATTCCGACGGAGTTTTCAGTTAATCAAGCTGCAGTCAAAGTCCAGCGGCGTAGAGATGAAGCTAACACGCGATGAAGAAGCCTTGCTCGCTAAATACCGGTTTATCGAGGCACTTCAGTGGAGTGAAGCCGCTTCAATACTAAATCATCTGACCCTTCTAGTAGAGGCAGCCATAGATCGCTACCACTCAGTAGACTAGATGCAATCTTCAAGCCTAAGCTCCTGACGCTGACGCTACCGCTACCACAACATGCGAATACTAGGAGAGCATCTAGAAGTTTAATTGGAATGGAGCTCAGGAAACCGCGCGCTGCTCGGCTCTCAACACTGCCAATATCAGGGAGCAGTGCAGCTGAGTAAGACCCGCTACGCTAACCTCCCTTTCCCAGCCGATGATCACATTTAGACTCCCGCAAGTTCTGACGAAATCGGCGGCGCCGCATCTTTTGTCCCAGTTCCCACAACTATGATGAAGAACAAACACCATGTTCTACAGGCCAAAAATAGCACTGTGACTCGGGATATGGAGGTCAACGATGGTATCCCCAATTCAGATCCAGGAAGCCAATGACGGCACTCCGATTCCCGACCGGTGGACTAATAATGGCACCGCGACTTGTCCCTAGGCCGAGGAGTCCGTTCTTGGGACTGGGATCACCCTCACTTTTGAAGTGTCACCACCACCCAACCCGTTCCCCTTCCCGTAGCCACTGACTAGCCAAGGAAAATAGGCATTGAGGTTGGTTTTTTTATATATAAATCAAAACAACGGGGTTCTGGCCCGCGTAACTGGTTATCTGCATGGGACATGTGTGAGAATTCATTACAGAAAATATGTTTAACTTGTGCCTGAAAATCAAACCAACTACAATGTCCTATTTCAACAAGGAGCTTCCGAGCCAAACGGCCGGGCCATCCAAATCCGGCTTAGTCCTCAGCCACAACACGTGATCGTCCAGTCCCGCTAGAGTCGTCATTGCACTGCGCAACACCAAATCCAAACAGGCAGGCTACGACACCCCAATCTAACATCTTCCTACATCACTAGCCACTTCCATCCCGCACTCTAGCTCTGCCTCCACCAAACCACCCATCCTACATTCTTCTTGGGACTTCATTCGAGCTCGATCAGCCCACTACAACATCTCCACCATGGCGGACTCAGGCGCCTCCGCGCCAAAGCCGAGCAGCAGCGTCAAGCTGGTGCTTCTGGGTGAGGCAGCTGTAGGAAAGGTAAGCGGACAAGTGAGAGGCAGAGACACGAAATCCGTTGCTAATGGTTGGCCAGTCTTCGCTCGTAATGCGCTTCGTAAACAACGATTTCCAAGAGAACAAGGAGCCTACGATAGGCGGTGCGTCTCTTCCGCAGACTCTTCCCATCACCGCTGATTTGACCAACAGCCGCCTTCCTCACTCAAAAATGCACCCTCCCAACTCGCACCATCAAGTTTGAAATCTGGGACACGGCGGGCCAAGAACGCTTCGCCTCCCTCGCACCCATGTACTACCGCAATGCTCAAGCGGCTCTCGTAGTCTACGACATAACGAAGCCGTCCTCTTTGACAAAAGCCCAACACTGGGTCGCCGAGCTGCACCGCCAAGCGTCGCCCGGAATCGTTATCGCCCTCGTAGGCAACAAATTTGACCTCGCAGCCGCGATCAGCGACAAAGATGTGGACGCTGATGCGGTGCCCATTGCCGAAGGGGAAGAGGAGGATGGTGCCGATGCAAGACGGGTGCCGAGCAAAGCAGCGAAGAGCTATGCGGATGAAGAGGGCCTGCTGTTCTTTGAGACTAGCGCGAAGACAGGGCAGAATGTCGCCGAGGTGTTTACTGCGATTGCAAATGCGATTCCAGAAACGAGTTTGAAGGGACCGAGGGGCGTGGGCGGCGCGACAAGCCTCAGTAGGCAGGAAGACGCGCGTGTGAATTTGGGAGGCGGGCGTGCAGAGGGCGCGAAGGAGGGATGTGCGTGTTGAGTTTGTCTTCAGCGTGTGGTCGGCATCTGGGCGTTGTGTCTGGCAGCGAGGTGTTTCTTTAGTAGTAATATCATGCGGGACTGTACATTTCAACCTACTTACGAAACCTTTTGTAGGCTTGGTTCTTTTATATAAAGAGATTAGCAATCACTATGGGTAGCAAATACTTTTTTGAGGTTGAGTTCCCGTAATAACATTATGCTAGTCTATCCTATGCAAGTGCCTTTGGTCAGTACCTACGACCTTAAACCCCCGGCATCCCCAACACCGCCCTCACACTCGGCACGCCTCTAGGGAGGAAATACACCATCCAAAGCCCCGAAAATGCAACTAGCAGACCCGTAAACTTCTCTAACCACGTGTGGAAATAGGCTGCCGTCATGAGCAACATCCACCACATGAGTCCTGCAATTCCCAGGGCGAACTTGGCACCCTGTCTCGTCGGCATCTCCTTTTCTGCGTCGGGATCTTTTTCCACAGCGACCGTGGCTACCTTGCCGTCATCTAACATAATTCTTCTCCCATCGCGCAGACCCTCAACTCGAGTGAGTGCGGGCAAAAACTCAAACCACAACAGCGCGGATCCGAGTATAAGGAGGAAGACGTGGCCGGAGATGTCGTGTCCGCCTTTCCACTGGCCGCCGGCAAATTTGCACGTCGCGGCCGTCAGGTACTCCTGAGTATCGCTCATCTTTTGTCTTGCGCCCTCATTGCGCAACAGCTCGCACTGCCCGCCCGTAAACCGGAACCCGCGATCGATCAGCGGGGCGCCGAAGAACCACTGCGTGACGAAGACCCACCACAGTGTGATCACCATATACCTCCCCGTGGCCCTAATCCTGCGCACACTCAGTCCAGACCCAAGGCCTGGGTGGAAGACCAGGAACACGGCGAATGCGGCGGTCGTCCAGAACCAGCCCACTTTGACGAAATACACGTTGAAGATGTTTTGTTTTCGCGCAAAGTACGAGGGCGCGAATTCGGGCGGGTGCGATTGCGATGTTGCCGAGTATGGAGCATGGCGCGAGGTGGGCGACAAGATACTGAAGATGGACCCGAAAAGGAGTGTTGCGGGGTAGATGGCGATGAGGAGGGCTTCAAGGCGGGTGGGGAGAAACGGGGAGCGGTTTGCTAGGGGCATTTGACTCGACGTAGAGCGGATGGACGAAGCCGGCATTGTGGAGGTGAGGGGCTGGCCGTTCTCTGGTTTGCGTCGTGTTGACATTATGCAACGTATGGGGATGCGTCAAGAACAAAGGCTGATGCCATACAAGAGGATGTTGATTGTTATGAGTAGGAAAGCTGCTTTTTGAATGAGCGGTAATGACGTTGTTCGAATCGACCGCCACAGTGGCTACACCTAGGCTACTTTGGGTATGACTCTGTCAGGCACCACAGCTTCGGGCGTCTTCCATCTTCCATCTTCGTCTCAGGACACATAGTTAAAAACCCCGACGAGACTTTGCGTATTGCCTTCCAAGTGGTAGGATCCACGCATAGGATACCACGAGAGTAAGAAAGGCACAACAACAGGAGCTGTGATCGTCTCGTGAAAAAAGAATGGGTATCTATATTTTGGGACAAGCCTACTCCAATAACAAAATAAAAAAGAAACTTCATGGAATACCATCTAGGTCTCTATCGCCATTCCGGGTTTGAGTGTTAACATTCTACAATATTGCGCAATGTAGCGTTTGTGTATCCAGGCAATCACCAGTTGTCTATCGCCGCGTCTAAAGCGTCTATGCAAAGCATCAGATCCGGTATCATCTCCCGCCCACATAAATCGAAGGGGATCCGTACGAGTCCAGCTGCAGGTGCCCAGGTATACCGCTGCCTTTATCGAACCCAAAATGTGAGGATTCCTCACCGACGCTCCAACTGAAAGTGGTCCTTGGCGGCTTCAATGACATCCAAGATCTTCTCCGGCACGGTCCCCGCCCCTTCAATGATCAAATGTCGCAGATCCCTCGCCATAACCCCGATGTTCTCAATCTCGTAGCACAGCAGCTCGGCCACGCCTTCGTCCTCTCCAATCGGGTTCCAAAACTTGAGTGTCTCAAGATGCGGCGGCAGGCCTACAGAGTGCATCCGTGGCGAGCTGGAAGATTTTCCAAAGAGCTGGTAGTCGCGGAGATGGAGTTCCTTGAGTTCCTCGAACATACGGAGGCGCAGGGCCTTGTTCCCGCCCAGAGCGGGATAGTTGATGGAAATGTACTCGAGCGAGTGCTGGGCCGAGCTGAGGGCGAGAATATAATCGTGCATGGTCGCGTCGACACTCTCCTCGAGCGGGGGTAGGGGCTCCTCCAGGTGGGTGATTGTGATCTCCTTTAAGGCATCTGGGAACAGAAGGAGTTCCGACAAGGCTTCGTCGTTGATGTCGCATTCAATTAGCTTGAGCTTTGTCAAGGCGGTCTCCGAAGGCTGCTCGATGCTCTCGAAACCCTTTTCGTCGAGTTTTGCTCGAGTGATGGTCAGGGTTTCCAGGGTCGGGTGGCAGAAGATGTGAATGTTTTCCTTGAGGTCCCAATATCCGCCGTCTTCGCGCTGATAAAATAAAGAACCTGGTTACGTTAGCATCTCCACTGCGATTCCCGTGACTTGGTCAGCCTACACGTCTTCAAACACGCCAAATCAAACGGTCCATTAAATAGGGTCCCAATGCCGTGGCACAAGCTCTCGGGCACTGAAATCTCCAAACTCTCCAAATTGCTCATTGTCGAAATTGTGTGCGAAAACCCATCGATGCGGCTCTCCTTGTGAAAAATAAACTCGGAAAGCTCAGAACTTGGGTACTCAAGCCGAATATCCTGGATGACGGAGCCGCGCCGCGGCCGCTTCACCAGTGATTCGGAAAACGTGAAGTGATGCTTGGGCTCGCAGAACAGGATCGATTTGTAGAGTACGGGATCTGCGACGTGGTTCATGCGCCGGCTGACAAGACAGGTGGCGGCTAGGTCACGCTGCGCCGGAAGCTGCTCCATAATCTGGATTAGGATCTCGTCTGGCAGCTGGTCTAGCCTCCGTGGGAGCAGCGGAATGGATCCCATGGCGGGCGAGCCGGCGATGAAGAATGGGAGAATTGATGTTGGGGGATGGGAATACTTGGTTGAGAATCTGGGGAGCCGCCCCCGGATTCTATTTTTAGCGCGTCTCAACTCTTTAGTGGTGGCGAGTGTATCACGTGAATACAATACTGAGACCAGTTGCGTCCCTTTTGTTTGGTGAGTTCTCCTCTTTGCATTCTCAAAAACATAAATGTGCACCACCGAGCTCGCTCTTGGAGTTGGGACTCAATGACTTTGTGGGAAGATATGGATTCGGACATACGAGATTTCAAGATCTCGAAATCACAAAGAATAATTAGTCGTTTCCGAGTAACCTCGACCAAACATGTAGCAATTACTGCTTTTGTGAGCGGAATGTAAGTTATACATTGCATAACCACACACCTTATAGTACTATGGCTTGGAACAATTACAGACCAAGTTTCGTCGCTAGGTCGCATTCTATCTAATGAACCAATATTACTATCCACAACAGCTGCCAAACTAAACTTGATGACGTATCTGTGATTTGGGACTCTCGGACATGTTTTAGGAGCGATTACGGTGATGAAAAGAGTGTCGTCATGGGTTTTATATAATCAGGTCACAGTCAAAGGAGGCAGTCCCGCCAGGACCCGTAAAGCGCTGAATGGTGACTGAACAGAAGCATATGCAATCACACTGTGGACGTAGCGCTAGAATTGGCGACGAAAACCGGTCGATGGATGTACATGGCCTCCACCGCTCATTTGTAGATTTGGTCGATCCATCAGAGGGAAGTCCCTTTCATAACCGACAGCACACTTACAATTATTATTTCTTATGTACAAGTTTCTTACATTTCCCGTGTCTTTTGAGCCTCAACCAT
Organism: Clavariopsis aquatica; assembly: GCA_013620735.1. Taxonomy (NCBI): domain Eukaryota; kingdom Fungi; phylum Ascomycota; class Dothideomycetes; order Pleosporales; genus Clavariopsis; species Clavariopsis aquatica. Next base: position 31,926 of record JAAZQE010000067.1, read on the forward strand.
GTAACATACATGTATTCGTATATTCTCCTGTAACGAACCATACCCTAGCGTACAAAAAATGACTGCAGCAACCAATAAATGCAGTAGCAGAATTTTACATATCAATCCATGTTCTCATTGCCATTCCTCACAACCCCAAAGAGTGGCACTGCAGAATCGCTCACTCCCTGCGCACGTTCCATCGCACCATTATTCATTCCTACGTCTCCAAGCACTCTGGGGCTTCCCAGTGCAGGAGTATTGCTCGGCCATGCCCACAGTGCATCAAAATCGATGTGCTCGTCCGGCGCCCCACTGTCCTCGGAGTACAAGCTGGGAACCCGTGTTGCATCAAGTGCAGAAAGATCTAGGACATTGGCGAGCGATGGTGCTTTCGAAAGGGTGGGATTGAGTGTGAAGGACGGTGAGGAGTCTGGAGCAGTTGCTGGTGGGTTCTGGATCGGTGAGAGGTGAACAGAAAGAGAGGGCGGCGGCGGGTATGAGGGATTCGAATTCGAATCGTTTGGCGGGGGTGCAGTTTGCATCCCAGGGTATATGTGAATGGGCACTTGATGCAGGCGTGGGGTCGCGCTCATTTGGCCCGATGTCCCTACTCCACCCCCATGGGCTTGGTTATGGTTCGCCAGTGGCACACCGTAAAGTTGAGAGGATATACTGGGGAGATTGAGAACTTCTGGTTGATTTCGTTGCCTACGGAGGCGTTGGGCTGCGACGACGTCTCGGAAGGAGCTTAGGATATAGACAAGGCGGTTTGCCTGCTGATCACTTTCGGCGCAATAGCTCATTATAGTAATGGCGTTGAGAATGCAGGTATCGGACGCATCAACGCGGTAGAGCCCCGAAAATTCATTTGCCAAGATGACAAGTGCGGCAGCGAAGAGGAAATATATGACGGCGGGATTTCGGCGGGATAAGTAGCCAGCGTCAAATGCGTTGTTGACGAGAAGAATCGTGTGGGTGGATGCAATCACACACGCCTCACTGAACTTCTCCATGCGTAAATACGGCCTAGGTCCCCGTGCTCCGGTCTCGGCTTGACTGGCTTGCCTCTGAGTTTCTAGATTTAAAATGTACAGGAAAAAGGGCCGTGTGAGCAGTATGATGGAGTGGCAATAAAACAAGTTCACGTGCAATATCGCGACTCCTTGACTTGGGCTAGCGTTAGCTGCTTGACGCCAGTGTAGTACCTGGGGCAAAGCCCGAGGCCACTGTTTGCATATATCTGCGATCTCCTGAGCGAGGCGAGTGCTGATCTTGCGTTGTTGATAGACCTTTTTCAATATGAGACCGATGGCCGAGCAACTCCGAACTGCAGCTTCGAGGGCGCACGCACCAGTCTCACTGAAAGAGGCTTTAGCAAGGCTGTTCGCGTTGAACGCTGGTTCCAAAGGGGGGTCAGCAGGGCGAAGAGTGTCTCCAGAACAATCGTCCTCAGATATCGCAGTAGGGCGTCCCAGCGAGCACGAGAGAAGACGGTCGACAACAAAAAGCGACCTCCAGAGGTTTCTTCGCGCTGTCTGCTCGTCCTGGCTGTATATCACCATAGTCTCTTCTCTGTGGAGGCCGAGAGCATGCGCGGAACGAGCAGCCATTCCAACAAGGGCAAAGGAAGTATTTCGTTTCGATTTTGCCAGCATATATACGGCCATAAGTAGCAATGCCTGAACAGACCAGAAGCCCTGGTCCTCCAAGCCAGTCATGGGGTCATTGAGGTTCTTGGCATTGAGATAGAACACTTCCGCTCTGTCCAAATGCTCGCTTCTCAGTTTGTCGATGATGACAGCCTCGGGGCTTCCAGACAGAGGCGTGGCCATAGTCAAACCAATGGAGAAAACCAGATTTAAGAGACAGAGCCATGAAGGTTCGGTGGAGATCGGGTCTGAGTAGCATCGTTCAAGGTCCTCTAGAAATATATCTCGGTCGAACACCTGGAGAAAGCCATGAGTATTGATGAAGAATGCGTCAACAAGGACACGAGCGGTTGTGTGATCTGGCAGGAGGTGAGTGTGCCGAGCTCCAGCAGGGAGCGAAAATTGGCCCTCAACTATTTTATGGCGGGCTGGATCATTGGTGAATGGCGATGGGCCGGCAACATTCTCAACCATCATCCGCAGTAATTGCAGGAAAGATAGTGTGGCCGAATCTCCCACGTATACTATAAATGGTCAGTCAAGGTTGGTAGTTGTATGTTAGTGAAAGAGCAATTCCACGTTCGATCATCGAACCTGAATCATCAACACGGCATTCGCATTGAACTGGATACAGGATGCTCTGATGCATGGAGTGCCATAAGGCTAGCCGCAATGATACAACCAGCCAACATACATAATAGAATTCAAATATACATGTCAGCTGTAAGGAAACACGTGGCTTGCAGCTTCATGCATGTCCGATATTAGGCAGTGTTGTGGAAGAACAGGGCTGAGCAAAGCATCGGATAGCGCACACAGCAACAATAGAAAGAAGGAGATGGTACATACGGAGTCTTCCTGTAGGGTCCTGCAGCATTCTACTTTGCGTGTATACGACAGCCTCTTCATCTTGCCCGCTTTGAACGGTCGTCCCACGTGACATGAGCTGTGGGGGCTCTTCCGTTGTCTGCTCTGCAGAATAGTGATGAAGAGTCCTAGCGGCGAGCTCCACAGTTGGCCGTTCATCGGGAGGTTGGAAAGGGTGTTCCTCATGCTTTACGCTTGAAGGATTCGATCCGCATTCGTGAGCGCCGTATCCTAGATGGTGATGGCTCCGAGGAGATCCCTGAGCATGGGAGGCGGGTGAATTGTTGGAGTGTCCATTCGTCGGAGTGTTTGATGTGGAGAAGCTATTCACGCTTGGGCTGCCTTGGTCGTCTCCATCCAATCTGTCCACGGCTCGCTTCTTGAACGGCCTGCCATTGGGAGGAGATGTTGCGTCTCGTTCGGAGTAGACACAGGTAAATTTGCGCTGTGACAGTAAGCAAAGATGGTCCCAATGGTGCCAAAGGAACATTACCTTTTCACAAGTGTTACACGGACAGAGTCCGTTGCACTGTGAATCCGTCAGTGGGTATTCTCAACACGTGCAACGTTCAACGTCGAACAAGGACTGCTGAGTTAGGCTGCGCCCGACGCCCCTCATGGGCCGAGGCCTAAACACACAAGGTGGCGAGCAACAGACAAAGAAAAAAAATACGCTAGCGAGTGAATTGATGAGGGTCAGATCCTGCAGAATAGCCGGCACAGGGATCCGGAATAGGCAGCGCATATCGCATCTCCGCTGTTTCGTGCACCTCCATGCAGATATTGATGAACTAATATGAAGGAAACACAGTGACTTGCCTTCTGCTTGCGGCGCTTGCAGCTCTCACAAGCCTGGGCGGTGCGCTGTGAGATGAGTTAACGCGTCTCAAGTAGTAAGTTTCGCGGCATAACTTACCTGTCGTTGCTCCGGGGGTACCTTAGGCCGAGTCATCGCCCCAAAATAGGCACACGGAGGAGCCTGTGGTGGTGAAGTGGCTGTTCTCTTCCGAATGTGTCGGATGCTCCCGATACACGCGCAAGGGTGCGGTGGGTTCACGCAAGCGTCGGATGAGGGCGAGGAACGGGCGACGGACAGGCGAGGAGGTCAGCGCATGCAGATGGGGCATGATCGCACCAGTGATGGCTGGATCGGCGTGCTATCGCGGGCACAGATGAAAAAGTACAGGATTTGGGGATCTGGGGGTTGGCTCGGCGCCCAGGGCTGAAGCGCAAGAAGCACTGCTCAGGCCAGGGGCACGTGATTGGCTGAGGGGCATCGGCTAGCGCTCCCCCTCTTCGACCTCTGGCAATGCTGCCGCCTCCCGATGGGATGCCCTCAATTCACTCTACGACCCACGCCAGCCGACTCCGTTCGACTCGCTGGCGTGCTCGGCTGCACCCGTCCAGATCCCATCGCGATGCCGACTACAGTAGCCTCGACCACGCCGCGAGCACGTCGTGGCAATGCGTGCAATGTGCCCTTGTTCTCGCAGTACTTTTATTTGACGGTCCCAGACTCTCCACTCCTGGACTTCTTCCCCACCCTCCCCCTTTCTTGAACACTATTCTTCTTGGACCAATCAGTTCACGGAACCATGACTCCCTTCCTGGGGGCTGAGAACGGTGGCACTAATGGGGCTACCGCAACACACAGCTATACTCTGCTTCAAGGCACACGATCAGCACTTGAGCATCTTCTAGCTCGAGCAAAAGGGCAGTTCCCCGAAGAGTGTGTACCACATATATCAAGAGTTAGCTTCTCGACGGCAAACAACTCTGGAAGCCCGTACTTCCCAAGTCCCTTGAAGCAGACTGAGGCCATATCAGCTATCAAGGTAGTCGAAGCAGGTGTTGCAGCCGCGATAGCCGACCTGTCTCTTGGGGCACAAGAGCGAAGTATCAATGTCGACCTCGAAAGAGCGTCGGCATATCTGTTTTCAGCATACTTGGCCACTGTTGGCGGCATGGACAAAGCACACCCGAATGTGAAAAAACTGCTGAAAGGTGAGTCGTTGTGAGACTACTGCCATGTCTCTTCCTTATTGACATTGTATTTAGACACCGACTTGCTCCATGCACAGTCCATCCTTTACCGGCGGCTGTCTGCGAATCTCTATGAGACCAAGATCCCCGGGCAGTACTTCCATCTGCACGGCTCGCTCGAGGCTACCAAGGCTCTGAACATGGTTGGGCTCGAGGGTCATCGCCCTGACTTAACCGACTATCATGAGTGCATTAAGCTCATAGAGGACCATGTCAAGCAGTTCACGGCTGATGAGCTTGAAGAGTTGAACTGGAAAAACAAGCAGGCTGGTGTAACTTGTCTCACGTTTGAGGAATTCAAAGAGACGGAGCATGGCCAATTACTCACCCAGCAGCCTCCTTGGAAGCTGGAACCTCTAGAGACAAAAACTCCTCCTTCTCCATTCCCAGCAGCCACTTCTTGTACACCAAAGCCGCAGCTTCTTTCGGGCATTCGCGTCCTCGAACTATGTCGAGTCATTGCCGGTCCTGCTATGGGACGTGGTCTAGCAGAATATGGCGCTCAAGTCATCAAAGTGACATCACCCAATCTTTCGGACGTGCCCTTCTTCCAAGTTGATGGTAACCTTTCGAAACACACTACAGATCTCAATCTTCGCGAGCCCCAAGACCGAAAGACCTTTGAGGAACTATTGCAGTCTGTGGCTGTAGTATTAGATGGCTACCGTCCTGGTTCGCTCAAGCGTCTTGGCTATGGACCCCAGCAGATTCTCGAACTCATCAAAGACCGCCAGCGTGGCATCGTCTATGTTTCTGAGGACTGCTTCGGACACGTTGGCCCGTGGTCGTCTCGGCCAGGCTGGCAGCAGATTGCCGACTGTGTGACAGGCGTTGCATGGTATCAAGGTCTCGCAATGGGTCTCAACGAGCCCGTTGTCCCCCCGTTCCCGATGAGCGATTATGGCACTGGCTGCCTGGGGACCATCGCCGCCCTCGTCGGGCTGTATAGAAGAGCGACGGTCGGGGGCAGCTACCTTGGCACCACATCACTATGCCAATATGACATCTACTTACTCGGGCTTGGGGTGTACGACAAAGATTTGATGGCTGAGCTAAGGGAGCAGCACGACAAAGAATTCTTCGAGCTGAGGCACAGTGACTCTGTAGATGAGGTGGGAAAGCGGGCCTTGAAGACTATGAGGAGAGTCCATCCCGAGCTATTCGAGGATCGTCACATGCAGGAGTGCTTCAGTAAGGGATTCAAGGCCAAAGTTAGAACCGTAAAGCCTTGTGTAGAGATTGAGGGCACGTGGAATGGCTTTGTGCGAAGCTCGAGACCTAACGGCTTCGACGAGGCGACCTGGGAAGGCTGGGAAGTTGATGAGGATATGCTTAAGGCATGATCAACTCTTCGTCCACTGCATTATTCATTGTTAGGCGTGGCATCAACCTGTGCATTCCATGCTTTCTCCTTTCTATGCCTGCCAGCCCCATCGTAAGTCCGCAGCTCAGTACTAACATCAACGTCTCAATGCCAACGCCGCCATCCGATGACTCTATAGCGTCTCTTTGTCTCTCGCCCCACCACCCCACCACCTCACTCTCTTATCGCAAGCATGCTTCCACGCTGCAGTGCATCTTCCGACGTCCTCCACATTTCTGCCACCGGTAGATTACCGAGCAGCCAACAAGTCAGCCAACCTACGTCGGGACATTTATAGCACCGCGCCCGAGCCGAGGGTAATAATACCCATTGGATTGATTTTTTGGTGTGGGATACATATTATGCATGACATGGAGGCCGACGTCTGCAGGGCGTAGCCTTGGCTGCAGAAACAATGGGGCTGGCCCGGATGGAGGCGCTAAGGCGGCATCACGAGTGCGGCACCCTTGGCATATGATGGCGACGTAATTATATATTGATTTTGAGACGAAGCTATCATCTTCCGTTTTGGCTCCGGGGGATGCTCCAAGAGTCGGAAAAGAAAACCAAGTCTAAAATCCGCCAAGTAACATGGTCAGCCAATACAAGTCCAATTGCCGCAGAGGATACCTGGGAGGACAGCACACGTGATAGTTCTCATTCGGATATCTGATCTCCGTTGAAGAACTTCCGCATTCCTGTCCAGACTTGCTGCCGACCTTTTTCCGAGTATGGATACGTACGTTCCTCCAAGAATGAAGCTCATACAGAATTTGATCGACCCACATGATACTTTGCCTCAACACGCAAAGCTCATGCATTCGCTACAAGCTTCCATACCAGCAAAAGTTCGATTTGCAACCCCTCGTAAAGTGGAGTTCCACCTTAGTCCCAAATGTGCAGTCAATCAAGCCAAAACACCGCCAAATACACCTATTGGCATCCAATTCATACTGATGGCGACCATCTGAGAATATTAATCTATACAGATAAATACAGCTCTCAGCCTCAATTACACTCTCACTCGATTCCTTTGTTCCGTTTCGTCTTTTCTCTCTCCCTCTCTCTCCCTCTCTCTCTCTGTGTGTGTGCGTGTCCTTGTAAGATATAACCTTTTCCGTATTGTCAATGCTCATCTCTGCTCACGCCTAACATTGACATTAATCTGATAGGTATCCTACCCAAACACGCTTGTCTGTCTTCTTTATTGACGCCTATAATGGGCATCACGCAGCTTGGAATATTAACCCATGGAACACTTGTTTCATATAAGCAACGAAGACGAATTAAACAGAATTCTCTCTTTAAGCTATCTGTTGGGTGACTAGACTCTCACAAAACAGCTCTGGCCCACTCATATATTTCCCAACGAACGCAAACTATGGCAAAGAAACCAAACCTGAAGCGAAAGCTCTTTCCTTATACATGTCCTGTCCGATCTCCTACAACGGAATTTCGATACTACACATTGACTGGTGGCATACTCATGAGACTTGCTGTTGTGTTTGGTCATCATGCTGCCATGCTCACTCGTGAGGGGTAGCTGCCAACACAACATTCGAGTCACTTGGTAGATATCATATTATTTTGGCCTCCTCGGGTGCCTGGAGAGGTAATATTATACAATCGTAACGGCATCAACGCGTTCCCAATCTCGCGAATATTACCAAGTTGTTCCACTCCCCGTATGACGTTTCAGCAGAACTGAACACGCTTCCAACGTCCACAAACCCCTCCATGTTCCAAATTATTTATCAACTACGAACTTCACATCCGAGAGTCCACCAAGCTGTTCTTTCAGCGGTGTCTCCTCACCCGCAAGCGCCCAAGCGACGCAGTCCCCCAACACCTTACTTCCCAGGTCCTCATAAGGTAGCCAATGCCCCGCACCTTCGATGACGAGATACTGACTTCCCTTAGTCAGGTAGTCTGAGACGCCGTCTATCCCCAGACTCCGCTCGAATGCTGGATCGCGCTTGCCCATTACAATTGTCGCAGGAGCATTCAGCGTACCGGGGGGACCGTTCTCAAAGAGACCGGCGCCGGAAGGCCTCCTAGTCATGGGGATTTCCGAAAGGGCAACAACAGTTTCGAGACTCTTCTCCCAGACCCCGAGTGCAACCTCCTCGCGGTAAATGCGGATTTTCTCAGACATACCGTAGTCCATTGTGCGACGACGGACTGACTCTGGATACGTCAATTCGCTGGATGTGAACTGAGCCAATCCGGGCCCGCTCGACATCGCGAGGTGGTCTGCAGCTTCTTCGACACTGAGACCGCGAACGTATTTGCTATTGGAACCCCTTAGGCCTCTGCTAACCTCGTGCAGGATTTGTAGAAACCAGAAATGTCCCATTGTTGCGAAGAAAGTAGCTAATGGCCAAGGCAGGTTGAAACAGAAGATGTAAAAGGAGCGGGAGAATTGACCGAGCACAGGTTTCAACGTCTGGACCGCAGTCTTGAGAAGGCGGAGAGAAAAGGGGCGGCGGATCCAGGTGTGTAGCATTTGCATCGCGGAGGCCCCGTGTGTTTGCGCGTTGTAAAGGACCTGCTGTGGCTGTTGGCAGTGTGTGAGTGGTCATTTCTTGTGCGGAAGCTGCGAGGGAACTCACGATGATGGCAGACGCGATGATCCACCTGCTAGCCAGCTCTTTTGCTTCGGATGCCAGCCTTGTTGCCAATATGCCTCCCCAGTCATGTGTGACCATGACCACCCTACCATGCTCCCCAAGATATTGCTCCCGCATTCCCAATATAAAAGCCGTCAACGACTCGAGCAGGCCATCCGCATCGTACATCTGCGGGCTATCGCTGCCTCCATATCCAGGTATATCAACCGCCACGAGGACATGTGACTGTAGAGCGGGTGATTTGAGGAGGTTTCGCCAGAGGAGGAATGAGTCGGGGAAGCCTGTTGTTCAATCAGTGTCCATATCTCGGGAGTTTGTAGGGGGCCGGAAGCTCACCGTGGATGAAGATAGCTACATTCCCAGTCGCGATAGCTTCATCACTCGCACTGACGACGTAGTGCAGCTTGAGGCCATTCTTTAGCGTGAAGAACTCGTGCCTGAAGCCTGGGAGCGGGGACTTTGAGAGCGTCCAGTATCGTTCCTGGGCTAGTAGCACTGGTTAGCCCCATTGCAAGCTCCAGGTGCGTATCTTGAAGCCATACCGAGTTCCAGAGCCTTTTTCTCTTCTGGGGTCGTTTTCTTCGTGAAGGCTCCGTCACGAGTGGCCGCAACCACCACAAGGGAGCACAGGTTAAACATGCCGTAGAAGAAGCTGAAGCCCCGCCATGTTATTTTTCCAAGTATGCTGGCAGACGAACTCGAGCTAGAGCTAGAGCTGCGGAGAGCTCGGGGGGAGGGAGGCGGGGCGGGCATGGTGAGATGCGGTGAGCAATGGATAGTCCGTCGGAGCCACAACTTTATTAGGTGCTCGTCGTGGTCAGGCAAAATACAAGATACTTGTAGCGTGTGGAGCGTCGGGAGACATCTGGAGAGACCTGGCGAGAGCGTTTGCTCTTGTAATTTTCCATGGCGCACACAGGCAGGTGATGTCCAGTCACACGGCGAGTTCCTTCCTTGGGGGGTCGTCTCAAGCAGGAAGCAGCAGTGCTGTTCAACAACGCGCCCAGCAGCTAGCCGATGACGCTGGTTGGCCAGAGCTCTGGCTATCCCATTTGTGGTGGGTTGCAGCAAATAGGCGGGGCTCGAGATTGCAAGTATCACGGAATGCATGGGCCTCCGCCAGATGCCCCTCAAACCGAGCTGCGTCCTACAGCTGAAGGTGCTTCTTATCAATCTCCATTCTCGTGTCTATATGCATGCTCTGGGAGCCGGGCACCACCATGCTTATGCCATGAACAGTTTCTACAGAAGAGGAGGCGGAAACTCGAAACGGTTGAGGGAGCCCTCGAGTTCGCATCATCCTTCTATGCCAGATACCAATTTGACCTAGCAGCTAGTGACAATATCCTACGAAAGCGACAACCTCCAAGGTACGATTCGGACAACGATAGATGGCAGCTGCGTGGGGCTAATTAGCTATAGGCTCTTCTATTCGAAGCGCCCTGGAAACTTACGCGCACTTCTCTCACTCAAGACATGGTCCCAATCACGATATTACCAACCCCTTTCAGCAACTGGTTGCTGGGTCATTCGAGTGGCGCTTTCAATTCCGAGTCTCCTAATGCTGATTCTCGGCGGCCCAATTAGCCATGCTGGGTATCAATGATGGCGTGCTGTTGTCTCCCTTGTGCCCATAACAAGCAATCAGCGCGTCCAGAGTGCGAGTCTCCAACACTCCGAGCCCTTCAATCTACTTCCATAGCTCCACCACCTCTCTTCATCTCCCTACTCTCCTTGAGCCGTTCCGCCACCCTCCTCTCTACTCTCCTCAACTCCTCCAAATCCTCCAACTCCCTCGCAACCCCTTCATTTTTCCTAACAGCAACCTCCCTCTCCCTCATCCTCTCCCTCACATCCTCCATCCTCTGACGAATCTCCTCCTCTACCACCCGCTCTAACTGCCCCGCATCCTCAATCCCATGTTCCTTGATGAACCTCTCCGCAAATTCATTGACAGACGACGGCGCGGGTCCGGGGCCGCCAGTGTGGTATCCGTTGATGTGCGTAAGCAGAACGCCAGGGATGGGCGAGGGATGCGTGCGCAACGGGGATGTGAGCGGGACGGGCAGTGTCGTCGGTTCGATGTGCGGTGCAGATGCAGCATTCGGATTTGGGTCCGAGGGTTGTTGGCGCAGTGGAGGGCTGTTGTCAGAGGGGTAGAGAATGGCGGCCATGAGTTGGTTCTCAAATGTCTCGTCGTATGGGACTGTTCCCGGGGAATAGTCGGGTACCAGCGCGGTGGGGGAGGTGTCTCGGTCGTCGCTGGGGGTGAGAGGCGCGTTTGTAGTCATTGTGCGCGGGTCGGTATGTACCAGATGGAATGCAAAGTAAGAATGAAACTAAGCGAGCGTGAACGAATGATACGGATGTCGTTGTCCAAGGTGAATTTGAGGGATCCGGAAGTGGAGCGCATTGCGGAGGTGCTCGAATTGAGCAGATGACTAAGCATCATACAAAGTTGTACAATTCGAAGCTCTCGCGACTTCCTATCATCAACCCCATCAACAACCTCAACCTATCTCCACCGCACAAAGCTTTCCACAATGGCCGATAAACTCCGTGCTCAGCAGCAACTTGAGTCGCTACAGGCGCGCTACATCGGCACCGGAAACCCAGACACGACCAAGTTCGAATGGGCGTCAAACATCCACCGGGACTCGCTCACATCATACATCGGACATCCGCCTCTGTTGCAGTATATGAGTATTGGGCTGGGGCAGTCACGCGAGCAGACTCGAATTTATCTTCTAGAGAGGATGATCCAGCCTGTGGGGAAGCCGCCAGAGGTGAGTGGTAACTGACATGGTCTGGAAAGAAATGGTGTTGATAGTGTGGGTAGACTCAGAATTGATCGCGTTGGGCGAATGGCAAGGACCATGGGCGTATGGTGCAGTGAGAGGATTAGGGTTTCAGAAGGCGGAATAAACGGATCAGCATCACCAACAAATATACCCCAGCGGATGAAAAGCGATGAGCAGGATTGAGCCATTCTCCTTGTTGGATGTTGCTACAAGGTGAAGCCCTACATGTGGCCCTGTGGACCCAACACGCGACTGACATATACCAAAGTATGCACCCTCTACGGGCGTTGACTGTGATGCGGAAAGTTTGTGGTATCTAGCTTCCCCGACAAAAAGCACCGTCATAAATCCCAATCCAGGGCCCCAAAATAGTTCAGATATGCCGTGATGCCCTAGTCACTATCGCTCGCACTTCCCGTAGGGCCGGCATCGTCCTCTTCGACCACGTCGCCTCCAGCCTGCATGGCGAACTCGCCCTTCTGCAGCATCTGCCTCAGCTCTGTGTTCCTCGGATCTGCCAGCTCAAGCGGCTTCAGCTTGGCCTTGTTTCGTATCCTGGGGTCGCAGCCTGCGTCGAGGAGTATGTCGACGACTTTGAGGCCGTGGCCCCATTCTGCTTTGTCGAGCGAATTGGTGTAGCGGACAGCTTTGTGTAGCGGGGTGTCTTTTTCCATGCGGTCGAGCTCGTCAATTTCGAGGCCTTCCTGATCGAGGAGGACATCTAGGACTTCCACTAGTTGCGTGTTAGCTTTTGGGTCAAGGAGAGATTTACTGGCTTAGCTTTGACTGCTGTATTATAGACAGCACTCTTAATTGAAGGAGAGTGGGTTACGTACGGCTTCCGTAGGTTGCCGCAATATGCAAACAACCATTGCCTACCCCATCAAAGGCGTTGTTCAGCGTCTCGGCGACATGTTGTGCGGGCTTCTTCCTGGCCTTGGTGGCTGCTGCTTCGAGATCCGCAATCGTATCTTCGAGGAGCGATGTATTGTCACGTCGGCACGCTTCAAGGATAAGCTCGCGGGGAGATGCGCCCTGGGTATTGGTTAGATGTGTCGCCCTAAGAATTTCGAGAGTGGTGTACCTCTTCGTCCGCCATGATGGGTGGTATTGATAAAGTAAAGTGCGCCGGGAGATGGTGTAGTTGTTCCTCGACAAACGGTTTTCAGGGACAAGGTGAACGGAGAGAAAGTCCAGGCAAAGTGATGACCGCCAGCAGAATGCAGGCGCTCTCAAGGTGAGACAGCGGTTACGAGTTCGCGTTGTCGCAGGTCAGCCACCGCAGTCGGTGGAATAGTCCCCCACCATCCTGATGTAGACTAGCTCTGTGCGCCACAATTCCTAGATCTGGATCGTTCAAACTCGAACTTTCCACATCACCCAATTTGCAGCGACGTTGCCGCACGACATGTTGCTCTGTACGTTTGCATCATGTAAAATATCTTCGTTATACTAACAAAATTCCAGTCTGCCCTACCTGCAGCAACATGCTCCGCGTGAGCAAAGTGCCCCCAGGCGACCCCTCCACCGAAGACTACGTCGGCCAAAATCGCTTCGAATGTCTCACCTGCCCATACCAGTTCGTCATCAACAAACGCTACTATGAGCGCAAATATATGAAGAAGAAAGAAGTGGAAGACATATTGGGCGGCAAGGGCGCATGGGACAATGTGGACAAGACAGAAGGTATAGCTTCCCAGTTAACAGGTACATGGGTCAAAAGGTTAACGAGGAGCAGTGCAATGTCCAAACGAGAAGTGTCGAAATGATCAGGCGTACTGGTATCAGCTACAGATTCGGAGTGCTGATGAGCCTATGACGGCGTTTTATAAGGTTAGTCACCCACTTTTGGCAGGAGATTGGACTGACAACTTGTAGTGCACAAAATGTAGCAAAGAATGGCGAGAGTAGCCGGAAGAGCGACCGTTGTTGCATGCTGGGGCGTTTGGGATAAAATATTGAATGCATTATACCCCGGTTGGGCCTTATAGGATTCTGGCTTTCACATACGGCAGCCTCTTTCGAATGCTCCCATCGCTTCCCATGACTCGTCTGTCTGGTTTTTACCAGCATCCGAAGTGACAACCCAATACCACGCTGTGGAATAAGGATCACTTGCGCAAACTTGATTCTTCTAGGGCCCCAAATCATGGCCGAGAGCGAGTAGGATTTTATGGGGGCATGGTTCGGGGAATCCGAAGGTGCTGTGTAGACATGTTGGGTGTGCGAAGCCAGACTGGGAATTCTTGTGGGAGTGCGCACGGTGAACCGGCGTTGCCGTAGGATGGTGATCTTCAAGTGGCGGGGAAATACGAATTCGATTTTTGGGGCAATATCTACGGCTGCGGAGTAGGGACTGCAATCGGGGTGAGGCGCGGCGTTGCTTGAGGCTATGTGGGTGGTGGTGCGGTTTGAAACGGGAGGCTCCACCTCCTTTAGAGCTGGCTGATTGGGGAAACAGAGCAAGGTTGTCGTGATTGATGCCTTGCGATGGCTCTAATCTGCCATTCAGAATGTTCTGTTTTGCGAGTTCGCATCATGTCTCGAGCAAGACCCTTGTCCACAGCGCTAACCGGAAGCGTCAGGCCCTCAGGCTGCGGGACCAAGCCTCTGGGTAGCCGCCGGGAATGCTGTCAGAAACTCCACCCACACCATCAGGACAACACACATCGGCCAAAACACTTTTCACATGGGATGTCGCGGTTCCCAGGAAGGTGTTATCAAGCATACACCAGAGAATGGTCTCGTGCGTTTCCCAATTCATGCAATGGACATCAGCAAAAGTGTGCCCCGTCGGTCCCTGCACAGCTGTCGTGGCTTCTCCAATCCTTCGGAAAGCGCAGCGTTGGTTCACGACGGTTGCACGGTGGTTTATCCGGAAGGCTTGTTGCTCTCTGAAATCCCATAGCCGCACGGCTTGACGTCAGTTGCCGAACCTCTGGTGAGGGGAACCAGGCCGTGCCCAGGGACTGGAGAAAAGATCAAGCATCTCACATCGGCCATGGCGAACGTGTCCGAACGGCGTCAGTAGCCAATCAATCTGCTTACTGACACCGCACAGCCTTGAATGCAAGCAGCACCGCCTCAACTCCGCTGTCGATGCGAGGAGGTTTGTGTGGCAGAAGTCACGTTGCGGACCCCAATCATGCACCTCAGCCTCAGGCCGGCATGAAAACACTACCCTTGTCGAGCTGATGGACCCTCGTAGCCTATCATGAGCGCGACGCCACAGGGAACTACCACACCGTACAGGGAGGAGCAGCCACTGGCACCCTCGTGCTCAGTGGGGACGTATCGCCTTCATATTCGGAGCGTCCGCTCGCCATGGACTGGTTCCTGGATCAGAGACTACACCACTCGGCTACTTGATGCATTTCGATGATTGCTAGCGAAAAATCCACTCGATACTGGCCCCCCATTGGCACACTCACGAATTAGTTGTGTAAGAACAAGAAAAACATCATGTTGTCACCAGACGGCAACTGGCCCAAGCGAGCGGCGCCAAGCATCTGGAGTCTGGACTCGGGCTACCAGAGCAATTCGTTGTTCTCAAACAGTTTGGAGGAGTTGGCATTGTCGCAGCCGGTACGGGCTTCTTTCTTTTGCAGTGCGCAGTTGAGAACGAGACTGATTGCTGCTAGTTTGGAAATGCGGCAAACACATATCTGCAGTCTCCCATTGAGGAGCATGGCGATGCCTTACTGGGCAGGGCTTGGAACGCGCGAGGGGTACGTTTCGCGGAACGTGCACTGCTTGAGACGGGTTGCTAAGTGTGCACAGGAAGCACGACGACGACAGGCCCAAACTGGAACAACCTCAATTAGACCTTTCGTGACCAAGGCGAGCAACTTCACCACCAAGGCGTCCTTTGACAGCGACTTCCTCCTGCCGGAACTAGAAAGAGATGGAGAGGCGTGTCTTGCGTGTGAGCTGTGGAAGATCACAAACGGAGAGAATGTCAAGTGCGAGGATTGTCGGATTCCCGACATTATCGAGCCGGCGTTACTGGTCATGACATATGGGGAGCCAAAGGCAAAGGAGCCCTTTCCATCTCTGAGGATGCCCAAGGAAAGCGGAGGGAAGGTGTCTGCCGCTTCTGACAAAGCAACTCGCTGCTCGGCCTGCGAACTCTCGGCCCTCATCGATCCGTCTGCCCCATCGTCCTGCCAAAGCTGCTCGCCGAACCCGGATCTCCTCTCCCCAATATCCCCCACATCGCCAGACTATAGAGTCAGACGGTCGCGGGCTGGCCGGAATGCCAAACTTCCTCTCCAGGCCCTGAATCAGCTCCAAGCCTGGCTGGACGCAAACCAAGACAACCCCTACCCCAGCGCCGAAGTGAAGCGGCAGCTGGCGAAAGAGTGCGGCATCACAGAAAAGCAGATTAACACATGGATGACGAATGCGAGAGCTCGTCAACTCAACCCCTTGGACACATGGCTCTCCTCAGGCTCCGAGGACGAGGGTGCGCACGAGAGCGACATTGCCAGCGCAGCAGCAACACCCGTCTATGCAACAGGTTTCAATTACCTATCCGAAAACCACGTTTCGGGCCGCAAACACGCTGGCTCCGTCTCTGGCTCCAGTGCCTTCTCAGCAGGGAACATACGACCCCAGCCCTCACGACGAGGCAAGAAGAAGAACTACCGCCGCACCAACCAGCCCGCTCAAATCACCGAACTCTCTCCAGTTCTGACCTCACCCGTTTCTCAAACCTGCTCCGACCCCCACCCAGACCAGGAGATGTGGCAATGCACATTCTGCCAACGGCGCCTCGTTCCCAAGTCCTGGCGCCGCCATGAGGAAACCCAGCACAGGCCCAAAGCTGAGTGGACATGCATGCTGTACGGTCCGCGCCTGTCTTTCCCATCCAAGACAAGCTGTCATTCACTCTCATCTGCGACAGAAAATTCCCGCTGCGCTTTCTGCATGGAGGACAATCCCTGTGAAGGCCACTTCTCGAACCACCACCGCATTGCCGAGTGCGCTAAACGACCAATGAAAGAACGCACATTCTACCGTCCAGACCACCTCAGGCAACACGTCAAGAACTTCCACGGCGCAACCCTGTACGATGTTGTGCAAGGGCGTTGGAAGAGGGCTGCTGAGGTCGGCGAAAAGGGATACACATGTGGTTTTTGTGGGGTGTGGTTGGAGAACTGGGACCGGCGTGAAACGCATATAGCCGGGCATTTCAAAGAGGGCGCGAATATGAACAACTGGATTGAGCCCGAGGTGTGGGAGAAAAATCAGGGTCGGGACATGGATATGGATAGGGACACTCGTATGCCAGACCCCAAGGACGTAAAGGACAAAAAGAAGCAGAAGGATAGGAAAGACGAGGAGAAGCACATTTCTAGCCTCGCCCGCCTCAGCAGATCATTTACTCGACGCTCAACACGCGATCGTGCCCAAGAGCACCACCCCCGTTCACAGCCCACATCCATTTTCGCCAACGCTTTCGCGCCCCTCCCCACCTCGGAACCACTTTCATACCAGACATACTCATCTGCCCCAGTGCTTCCGAATATCAACCTCGATCCGCTCATGAATGTAGACGACGGCTACAGTAATTTTGTCGACTGGTCGCAGATGCATACAGGGAATGCGAATGCGAATGCTGGACTGGGAATGAGCATGAGCATGGCGCCAGAGACGCAGTTTGGTACGCCGGTGTACGATCCCGACTTTGAGCGCGTGATGGCGATGGCCGAGTACGGCAACCTAGTCGATCAGCACGGGATTGCGCATGGGGGATGGGGGCAGGGTTGAGATTTCTTTTTTGGGGTAGTTCACATAGACGGTGTTTGGGTTTCCCATTTTTTCTAGCCCCGGCTCTTTGGTGTCTCTGGGGATCTCCTTTTTGCACTTCTTTGGCATGGAGGTCTCTGTTTTTGTATAGTACCACACCATAGACAAGGCCCGGCGTTTCCATGTCATCTCCCTATGCATCCGCGGCTCTTACGGCTCTTATATCCCTAAAGCGAGCACTCAGAATTTCCTTCTCAGTGTAATACAATACCCCGTTTATTACATCAACTCGGGCAAAAGAAGTGACTACGCATGCATCATGTGAATTTCAAGCGTCCGACCGCAACCCGAGGGAAGGGCATCGAAGATGGTCCATTCTCTGTCAGAAAAAGCAAGAATATCAATCAGAAACGAAAAATGGAGAGGAATATCTAAAATGAAGCTCACTCCATGCCGTCCATCCGCCCGTCCAAACATGCAAACCCTTCTCCATGCCCAAGTACATCGTCGCTAGGTTCTTCTGTTCTATATGTTCATCATATGTCGGCTCATCACGCTACCAAGCGGAACCTATCTCTCCTTATCTTTTTCATCTAGAGCGTCAAGTCACATGCTTAAAATCTCCCTTCCTCATCGCTCGCGGGTAAGGTAGCAAGGCGCCCCCTCTCCTCATGATAATTTTCGCTCCTCTTCAAAGTAGCAGCACGACCCCTCTAGGCCGGCGTCTCATCAACTGTGGTGCACCACGGATGATCTAGAACCTGGCTTATGGTGATGCGTTTCTCGACATCTCTGTCCAACATCAGTCGGATGAGATCGATGCACTCTTCGCTCATAATGTATGGCACGCGCAGGTCGTGGTCCATGATCTCATCAATGCTATAGAAGGGATTCTCTTTGTACACGATGGTGTAGAGTAGGATGCCCAATGCCCAGACATCTTGCTCTTTGCCGCGGTAGGATTTCCCGGCGAGGACTTCGGGGGCAGCATAGTCTAATCCAAGTTAGCAAGGGAACAGGGAGGATGAGTGAAATTGTTTACCAATGGTCCCAACGAAGACATCAAATGGACCGCTTTTTATGTAGGCTGCGCTGCCGAAATCGATCAGCTTGATGTTACCCTCGCCATCCAGAATGACGTTTTCGTCCTTAATATCGCGATGAACCACCTTCGCCTTTGTGTGTAAGTGGTGGATTGCCTCGGCAACTTGCACGAAGATCTGCCGGCATTCTTTCTCTTCCATATTCACCCGGAGTTCGATGTAGTCAAAGAGGTCCATGCCAGGCAAACCGTGGGGCACCATTTCGATATAGTAGTTGATGTCATCCTCGAAGAAATCAGACATCTCGACGATATTATCGTGTTTGAAGCCGTCCCGACGTAGATAATCCAAAACGTGAATCTCCAACGGCACCGTTCCTAATCGACGGTCGCGAGTCCAAGTATCAACCAAAATACGTCGCTTCGTAACATACTTGATGACGACCTTCTTGCCGGGATTCTTCTTGTAGCGGCACAATTTGACTTGGCCATATGCGCCCTGTCCCATATCCTCAAGCACTACAAAGTCGTTGATTGTCTTCCTTCCTTGCGTGTCGCTCGTTTCAGTTTTGAGCGGGGCCTCTGGTGGTACAACTTTGGCGGACGCTGGCTGCGCCGCTGCTTGAAGCTGTTTCGTGAGCAGCGACACATGCGCAGCAGGCGAGGCATACTGCTCTATGCCTTCGGGGGCAATGAGAGTCGACTGTCCAGGCGATGGCTGATGCGGTGGAGTTCCTGGGCGGGATACAAGTGGTGTGACGGGTCCCACACCATGATTCGTCGCGTGGAGGTGGCGCGAGTACGTTATCCACAGTGCGTAAACCAGCTCGGTACTAGGCGTAGAAGCAGAATCTTCTCCCTCCATCACGGAATCATGAGGGCGTGGTGTTGATTTCTCGCTCTTGACAACTCGCATTTGAACATCAACCATGATTTCGGCGCCGTCACGGTGCAGTGCAGGCAGTCCGCTGGGCCTTAAAAATATCGAAGCCGCATCAGCACTACCCTCTCGCATAGCTAGGAGGGCTCGGGCACGCCGGAAGCTGTGCTCTGGGATGACGATGCCATCGACAAGTTCTATCTTGTCTTCATCGGTCATGACGCTGAGTATCTTATCAAAGGCGGGGATGAGCTTGGTGATGGGTAGTCCTTCTGGCCGTGGCTGTCCGAAGAGAGCGGACGAGAAGACTGAATTTGAACTTGCAATCTTCAGGGTTGCCGCCGACAGCACCACTATCCCGGCGATGTGAGGGAAGCTGGAGACGCGGAATGTGGGCTCATCGGGCAGTGCCTCGACGGTGATAGGGATGCTGATGCTATTTGACGTCCTCGCAGTAAAGTTCCGGAGCTCAGCTATCTTCTCGTAATCCAATGCCCCAGTATTAGTGCCCTCGAGCCGTGGAATTGCCGGAATTAGTCGCTTCAGGTCCATGCCCCTTCGCAATCGGTCACTCCCGAAAACAGCTTCCGTCGCACCCTGCCCCTTTGCTACACATCCCACCTCGTCAACATTGATATAGACAACATCTTCCGCAATTTCTTCAAGCACCCAAATGAGACCGCCCCGTTTTTCCTTGACCCACAGACTAGCAGACCCCGTCGCTCCGTTTCGCTTTTGTATCGGTACAACGTCACCGCAGAGCAGCACACCCCTAGAGCCTTTTGATTCATGATTTAGGCCCCCTTTAGGACTTTTCTTGTTTGTGAGCGATGAACCACTCCCATCATCTGTTTTTGCCCTCCTGCTCTGGGCGATTTGCCTCGACGAAGGCTTGCTGAGTAGCTTTGCTGTAACTCCGTTACCAACTTTCAATGTGCTTGGGGCAGGACTTGTTCGCTGACTCTGGCCTTGAGACTCGCGCGAGACCTTTGAACCAACGTCAGGATCTCGTAGTTTCTCTTCAAGCCACTTTCGCCGTTCTTCCCGCACAACTTCCAGGATGCCCAATTTGCGAACCTCGGCCCTCGTCACTCCAAAAACAAGGCATGCAAGATCGTTTGCTGCTGTGATAGTCCAGGGTGCTTGGGCCTCAGTTGTGAATATGGCTTGAGCGGCGGGAGCCCACCGACTGCCGTGGCCATGCGGCGCGGGTCCTCCAGAATGTAGCCCGGATGCGTTCGGAAAGCTTTGTGGTACTGCCGACAGATTGGTTGGAGAGAGCATTTGGCTGTTTGCGTTGTTTGAGTTGTATGGCTGTGCTAATGCGTCGTTCAGCTGGCTTTGGATTGTGAGAGGCGAAAGATCCGTGAGGGTGCGTTTCAGAGATGCTCGTTTGGGCAGTGTGGGCGGTGGGGAGGATCCAGGATTTTGGAGGCTCGAGCCGTCTGGGGCGAGGTCGGAAACTGGGGTGCTCCTCGCAGCTGATCTCTCTTCTGCTCCGTCCATGTTGGGGACTCCCGTTGTGACGCCCGTTGCGACTCCCTTTTCTACATGACGCGATGCTGGGTCGACCAGTGGCTCAGGACTCTCGGTCCTTGGGTGTTCAAGAAAGCTTTTTTCGAATATATTTTCCCCAGACATTTCTGCAGGGCCTGTGAGCGAGCCTAGCGCACCCAGACCGTGAGCACCAGCAGCATCTTGGCCGATTAGATTTGCCCTAGTCAGAAGCTCCAGCATACTCTGCATTTCCCAGTCCCCGCTTAATTTTGCTTGTGCGTTTGCTATTCCGGGATTGCTTGCGGCCCAGCCCCATTTATCCCTCATGAAGTCGATGGACCGCTTCAACACATTTTGCCGGTTGTGAATGAGCTCCTCTGATTGCGTGGCAAAGGAAAATGAGTGGAGTGACTCGGAGGGAAAACGGGTGAGGTCTTCGCTGAACGGAATCGTGGGAGAAGGGGGGACGGAGGGTACAGACCCCGAGGGGCGTCTCGAGGCCGGCGGGGTGATATGTAGCGACGAAGCTCGGTAGGAACCAAGAGCTGAGCCCGGGGGTCTAGGTGTTGGTTGTTGGCGAATGCGGCGGAGACCAGAGGCCCCAAGGCCGTGCTCATGCTCGGGGTTGATTGGTGACCTAAAGGATGTGAACAACACTCTCTGGGGCATGGCCTCTCTCGTGCCCTTCCCACTCACCGAATTCTGTCCATCTGTCCTGCATCGAAGCTCATCCGCTTCATGGTGTTTACGGCGAGGTTTCGCGCGCCGGCGGCATGTGAAAGCAGGTTGCCCGTACTTCTATTTTTCGGAAGCGAGACATTTTCGGAGACGTAACGCAGGGCAGCCGGTTGTGTGGATGTCGGTTCTTCATGAGGGGAGCCTGGAGGTGTGAAGCGGTCAGCGGTCGAGCCCATGAGTCAAGCGTGAGAGCGGCAGGTGCAGAGGGGAGGGAGGTTGAAACAATGGGTCGCAATCAGAATGATGTCGTAGATGGCTGTCTTGCAGTCCTCGACGTCCTGTGGGCGCAAATATAGACTCCCGGAACGCAGGGCTCGGCACACTCGGAACGTCGGTATGGAAGATTGGAGCGGTGAAAGTCTTAGGATTCTCGCAGCGCGGGTAGGACAAGCACCAGCGCGGCGTGTGGGCGTGAGGCGAGGAGCGTGACAGAGTTACAGTTGCAGAGGGTCATCAGACGCTTACCATCTTCATGTGGCCTGCTGCTCATTCCCTGGGGTGCCTCTCAGGCGGACGAGCGTGTGGTGGTGGGGGTGGTGGAGCGATGCAGCTGACAACGGCCAAGTCAGACTGTGGGATGTATGTCCGTCTCTGGTATACGATATGTTGTGGTTGCGTTCGGGATGGAGGGTTGCTGCAACTGGGGCACGGAGGGGCACTTTTGCTGTGATGGCTTCCTGGCAGGGGGTGGAGGCGGGCGTGGGCGTGGGCGAGTTGCGCGGGCTCAGCTGCAATGGCGGGCGATTGGGCGAACAGAGGCACGATGCCAGAGGTAAAAGCTAGACAATCCAATTGTTACAGACAGGGCAACGATGCATGGGACGAAATCGCTGGATGTCAAATCGCCCTGAGATCCGATCTGATCTACCCCCGCACGTGCCTCCTCGCTGGTCGCTGCACGGCCCGCGCCGCAAAGAACAACGGTCAAAGAGCGAGATGGGCCCGTCGAGCTTGGAGACGCGGCGATGAGTGCATTATTCACATGGCGATACCAAAAGTCGCGTTACACGGAACACGACCGCAGGCCCGAGTGCCGCGAGACATGTCGATTATGCTGCTGGAAACACCTGATCGGGTAGGGCACCTCCACCGCCTCACCCAATATTGGGCTGCTACCATACGAGCACTATGGGCCAACAGGGATACTGCACAGATTCAACACCTGTCCATCGCGTCCGACCCCAACGGCTGCAGCCAGGGTCCAGGAAGACTCCTCTTCACGAATTTGCACAACCACAGAGCGTAACCCCACTCTTGTAGCCCGCGACATGTGCCTGGTTGCCACAGCTTGCAAAGAGTGAAGCAGACGTCCGAGCCTAGACCCTCGTACCGTACCCAGCCGTCCTGGACAGTATGCAAGCTGTTCGAGGCAAGATAGACGAGGCCGCTTCGGGACATGACTGGCATCCCCCCGCGATCGCTCATTGGATTTCGAAGCGAGCCAACAATGTGTCCCCACGTGCGGGACTATTCACTCCGGTGCATCAGCGCTGGCGGAGCAGGTCTTTGTGCTCATTCCAAAAGTTGCGGCATCCTAGGCTCGAATGTCAACGATGCTCGTTACAGCCAAGTCCTCTGCCTCGTTGGATCAGACATACCTCGATGCATCATCACTTGATCGATCCACCACTCGCCAAAGCTGTCCTCGACAGCCTGCTCTGCCACACCCACACGCTCATCTCTCTTCAACCCACACATCATGCAGGGCTGCGGGGCGGGTACCCCACCATCCGACTGCTTCAACGTCCTCACGGGCATTGTTTCTTGGATGTCTGGGATTGCACCCAATGTGCCCTCTTTGATCTGATTTGCCGCCGCAACAACATGCCGTAGACGCCCAATCTGATCTTTCCACGCACGCACTACATCCGATGCTTCTCTTTCTTCCTTCATGTTCTCGCTCTTGTCGATGCCAGTCAGCTTCATGCCAGAGGTTGCACGGGATGATGCAGGGCCGATGCGCATTCCTTGGGACAGGTGCACGTCACGTTTCCAACGCAGCTTTCGACCTGCAATGATGCGTGCTGCAACAGATGCCAATTCTAGATAGCCCTCAAGATACGCTACCGTGCCAGGCTCAGCCAGTAGTTTATTCCTCATCGGCAGAGGCTGTGCAGCCATGGGCTTGAACAGCTTGTTCTGGGCTTGGTCAAAGAGCGGTGGGAACAAAGACAACAGCACACCAGGTGGCGGGACATTTGTGGGGGGAAGCTCGCCCGGCAAAGCTTCATTGAGCGCTGGAAGAGAAATGCTTGGCCGTGGGGTCGAGTTCTCAGATAGAGTAGGGTCGTTTGGTGTGCTGCAGGATTTTTCCTGCCGTTTGGTAGGAATTGATGCTTCCCAATCGTCAAAAGAGTCCCATGAGTCTTGCTGTTTTGCTGGTGGACATGAAGGATTGATTGGTGATGGCTGCTTGGCGCGAGTCACCGTCCCGAATCCGCTGCCCGAACTCCTTTTTGCAGAAGAAGAGACAGGCAGTTTGTTGCTAGTCCTGAGGGCGGGGCTGGCACTAATGAGGGGAGGCTTTGCTTGAGCCACGCTCAGATCGCCCAAGAGGTCTGTTAAACCGGTCGACCCCCCTTGTGGCGGAACAGTCGGGGTCGTCTTCTCATCGACTCCTTCAAAGTCACCAAAGTCGTCATCGTCATCGTCGTTATCATCTTCTGCATCAAAGAGAACATTCGGATCTGCCGATTTCTTGGCTTTCAATACAGGGGCTTTTTGCCAGGTCGACTGTGAAGACTCGTGAAATGGTGCAGACGTAAACGTGAAGGAATCATGGCTACTCGGAGCTGGTTGCCTCGATGCAAACGCAAACGGGTCCTGATTCAGTGGTGGTGAAGCTGGCTGAGTCGATGCAAACGCAAATGGATCCTGTTTCACAACCACCGGAACATGCGGTGTTGATGTAAATGCAAATGGATCCTGGCTGATGGGTACAGGTGCAAGCGCTGGCTGGGAGGTTGAAACGCCTTCAAAATCCCCCCAATCATCGGAGTCATCGACACCAGGAGCTCCGGTCTCCGCGAACTGGATCGACTGTGGTTGTGCTTGAGCAACCGGGGCTGGTGGGCTTGGGATATCGTCAAAAAAACTGAAAGCTGGCGCTGGCTGTGTTCTTGGCTGTCCTGTATTTGACGGTTGCTGCTGTTGGCTCGGTGCAGCGCCGAACTCTGCAAACAGATCCGCAGACATGGGCTGTAGAGTGATGCAGGAGGTTAAAGCTGAGGAAAGACTAGGATGGAGGTGTTGTTTAGGCTGGCGAAATAAGTAGCGAACACACTAGGCCGAGAATGCTCGCCCTGTTGAACCTTCAACAACAACTTCGTCTGGCCTTCATATAATGCTCAAACAACTATTTCCGACATCAAAATAGAGCATATCCAGATGTTACTATATGTCACCTCTGTAATTCTAAAATTGTGGGCATCCTCATCCAGCCCGCAAACATCCAGAGCAATTCTGCATGTTTGCACTATCCAACCTCACACAACTTGATATATTTGATCTATATCGAAAATTTTATTTTTTTGGCAATTCATCCCCCGAAGAAAGGTGAAAGTGCACACAGCCTCGACACGCCTCTCCTGTCACGCCGGATATAATCCCCCCTCGTTAGAACGACATCTCTGGCCCCCAAGACATCTTAGCTCCATCAGCCTCGTAATTCAAAACATCAAACACTAATGCCCATTTTTCTCCGCACTACACATTGTCAAGTTCAATTCAAGTTATAGAATAGGCAAATAATCGGCTACAATGACATGAACCGCTAAAACGGTGGTTTTGGACGTTCAAATCAGAGACTTGATCTTCATACATTGGTACTGGCTAGTGCTCTTTTATTCCTAGTTATTTAGACTGAACACTCACCATCCCAACGCCTGTATTTGCAATTTCCCCTGTCTAATTCCAGTATCTCTTATATCCACACTCATCAAGATGAGCACATTCAACCAAATCTGCCCTTCGGCACCAACTTTCACAGAGAATCAGTTAGTCGACCTCTCTAGTAAAGTATTCTCTATTCTACCAACCCACTCTTTATAGAATGCTCACAGAACCAGGTCTACCTCATAACTGGCGCCACGTCTGGCATCGGTCTCTCCCTCGCCAAAATTCTCTATTCCCTCCATGCAACAATCTACATCGGCTCCCGCACTATTACCAATTATGGCATCGCATCCAACCACATAACCTCTACACACCCCGACTCCAAAGGCGAACTCCGTCCCTTCATCGCAGATCTCTCCTTGCTCCCTACCATCAAACCAGCGGTAGCCGATCTACTATCAACCACCTACCGTCTGGATGTGCTCTTCCTCAACGCAGGTATCATGACGCCGCCCCCTGGCTCCCGCACATCTACTGGCCACGACCTCGAGATGGGCATAAATTGCCTATCATCCTTCCTGCTCGCTGCCCTCGTCTCCCCCCTCATGACGAATCTCTCCGCACACTTCTGCCACGCGAACCCCAGCGTCCGGATCGTCTGGGTCGCCTCATTACTAAACCTGAGCACACCACCCGGGGGGCTACAATTTGACGATAGTACGGGAGCCCCCAAGGCACTCCAAGGGATGGAGAATTACATGCAAAGCAAAGCAGGCGTCTACTTACTCGCTCATGAATTCTCTCGCCGTCAGAAACTCCAAAAGATCACCGACGAACATGGCCTCCGGTCGAGAAACCCGCACGGCGTCCTGCACATCGCTCTCAATCCAGGATTTACAAAGACGGAATTGCGGCGCCACTTGCCCTCGCCTCTGAAGAAGGTCATGGGTGTTGTGCTCAAGGGACCAAAGTACGGCGCGTATACCGAGTTATACGCCGGACTGGCACCGGATGTGCGAGACGGGGATTTCGTGATCCCCTGGGGTAGTAAGGGGGTAGTCCCGGAACATATTGTGGAGAGTACAAGGGCGAATGAGGGGGAAAGGAGTGTTAGTGCCAGGTTTTATGAGTGGTGTGAGGAGCAGGTCAAGCCTTTTTTATAGATGAATAGATAGTGGGACATAGCGGTTGACACTAAGGTTAGTAATAATATGGAGATGGCCCAGTATGTTTCCGATTAGAATGTAGTATGAGATCGGGTTGCACATGCCATACCATGGTGGCACCAAGGGGAATTGGATTGTCCATCAACAACACCTTCATAATATGGGGAGAGGGAATATTACCTATACATGACGCACAAATGCAACAGTCACATCATGTACAGAGTTGAAACTTGCCCGCCCATATAGTTCATTCAGATCGTTATGAATTCTACGGAAGGACCACGCCAGGACACCCCCAAACCGTTATGCATCACCCATTTGAATAAACTACCACGGCTTCGGCAATGTCACCACATCCCCAGAATCCGCAACCTTTGAGAATTTTTGACAAGAAAACAAGCCAACACGAATGTGAGCGCTTATTTCTTAGCAGCCTTGACAGCGGCCTTGGTGACCTTGCCGGCACCCTTGTCGGCCTTGACGACGGACTTGATGACACCGACAGCGACGGTTTGACGCTGGGCATTGTTAGCATGCGTTGTACAAAGGAGGTATGTGATAGACTTACCATGTCACGGACAGCGAAACGACCAAGCGGGGGGTACTCAGTGAAAGCCTCAACGCACATAGGCTTGGACGGCACCATCTTGACGATAGCGGCATCACCAGACTTGATGAACTTGGGGTTGGTCTCAGTGGCCTTACCAGTTCGGCGATCAATCTTCTCCAAGAGCTCAGAGAACTTGCAGGCAATGTGGGCAGTGTGGCAATCCAAGACGGGAGCGTAACCGGCACCGACCTGACCGGGGTGGTTAAGGACGATGACCTGGGCGTTGAAGGACTCGGCACCCTTGGGGGGGTCGTTCTTGGAGTCACCGGCGACGTTACCACGACGAATCTCCTTGACGGACACGTTCTTGACGTTGAAGCCGACGTTGTCACCGGGAACACCCTCGACAAGCTGTTCGTGGTGCATCTCGACGGACTTGACTTCAGTGGTTACACCAGCGGGGGCGAAGGTCACGACCATACCGGCCTTGATGATACCGGTCTCGACACGACCGACGGGAACCGTGCCAATACCGCCAATCTTGTACACATCCTGAAGGGGAAGACGGAGGGGCTTGTCAGTGGGACGCGACGGGGGGTCGATGGCATCGATGGCCTCGAGGAGGGTCTTGCCAGTAGACTTGGTCTTGGTCTCCTTCTCCCAGCCCTTGTACCAGGGGCAGTTAGGGGAGTTGTCGATCATGTTGTCACCGTTGAATCCAGAGATGGGGACAAAGGGAACAGTCTTGGGGTTGTATCCGACCTTCTTGATGAAGTTGGAGGTCTCCTTGATGATCTCCTGGAAACGGGACTCGGACCACTTGGTGGTGTCCATCTTGTTGATAGCAACGATGAGCTGCTTGACACCGAGGGTGTAAGCGAGCAGAGCGTGCTCACGAGTCTGTCCATCCTTGGAGATACCAGCCTCGAACTCACCGGTACCGGCGGCAATGATGAGAATGGCGCAATCAGCCTGGGAGGTACCAGTGATCATGTTCTTGATGAAATCACGGTGACCGGGGGCGTCTAGATGGGGTCAGCAACGTCTTGGAGGCAGGCAGGAATTAAACATACCAATGACGGTGACATAGTACTTGGGAGTCTCGAACTTCCAGAGAGCAATGTCGATGGTGATACCACGTTCACGCTCAGCCTTCAGTTTGTCGAGCACCCATGCGTACTTGAAGGAACCCTTGCCGAGTTCGGCAGCTTCCTGGAGCGGTAGTCAGCATCGCATGCATGAAGATTGGCATCGCGAGGTGCGTGCAAGCGCCGACAGGAGTGCAAAGGATGAGTGACATGTATGTGCGTCATGGGTGTAGAGGCGGGTGGGGGCCGAATCGGGATTAGCGCTAGCGCGTAAAAATCCGCACAACCCCACCAAGCCATATTGCCCCTCAGTGCGATAAGCCAAAATTATGGCTCAGCGCAAGGAGAAGCAGTTGGGTGCGAGCCCGCGGCGCGGGCCAAAGGGTAAAGTGTCCTCACCTTCTCGAACTTCTCGATGGTACGCTTGTCAATACCACCGCACTTGTAGATCAAATCTGTGTCCCAGTGTGAGCTGTTGTGACCCCGCAATTGTTCGAAGGAAGGTAGGCTTACGTCCGGTGGTCGTCGACTTGCCAGAGTCGACGTGGCCGATGACGACGACGTTGATGTGAAGCTTCTCCTTACTGTGGAGGTTGTCAGCGAGACGCTCTGATGGCTGCGTGGCGGGGTCGCCTGGAGTTTGCGTCGAGGCTCCCTCCACGGCTTCAGGCCGGGAATCTGTACTCACCCCATGATGGCGGTTGTGTTGAGAGAAGTTTGATGAGCTGTAGGTTGATGTGAAGTGGTTTACGGAAGAGGTAACAAGATGCACGCGGGTTGTGCGGTATTGTCAGACAGCGGAGGAAAAGTTGGAGGAGAGGGGCGGGCCGTTCTTTATAGCGGGTGCTCCGCCGCTCGGTTAGCGCTAGGCCTGATTAGTGTGACTCAGCAAGGCCGCACGCAAATTTGCTGGAAAAGCCCGACGAAAGCCATGCTTCACTCTAAGATGCAGAAGGAAGAGCGGGTGCCATTGGCTGGATCTGCTGCGTCTGGCGGGACAAGATCCACTCGCCACAGCTACTCCTGCCTGCCACATGCAAGTAGTGAACGGCCAGCACAGAGTCATCCCCACCACCCCGCCTGCAACCCTCCGGCTTTGCCTGGACGCCCTTTTCTCCATCTTTTAGGGCTGTCGTCTTCGTGTTCGCGCTGTTTGTATCCCAGGAGCCTAGTTTCATGCGCGTTTCGAAAGGCTACGGCCTTTTTTCAGCAACGGCTGGTGGGGCACTTTGGTGTCATACAACAGCCATGGGGACAGACGCGTCGTATTTCCCTCTGCAAGCAATGGTACGTGGATGACCCGCCTGTTTTTGTATTGCAGATTTACACAAACAACCGACATCTTGAATCAAGAAACCAAGACTGTCCACTGTCTGTGCTGCTTGTGCTGCTTGTTGGCGCTGATGGTGAGCGTGAACACTGCACCGCGCCGCCCCAGGATGCCTACAGCATGATTCCCGATCTCTACAAGGGGGCCGGGTGAGGGATCATCTACCTTCACGGCACATGGAATCTAAAAAAGCGACCAACAAAAGCACCGAGCATTGGTTATGCCCTGTAGTATCCATCCTCTGGCACTCATCTTCCTCTCACCAGTCAACGAAATGCGGGTCATTAGGTGCAGTCTATATGAGTCATACAATTCCAATGGTTTTTTGCAAAAGGCCAACCGAATTGCAGATTATCACTGCGCAATGTCTACTAAAGGGGCTGTTCTATACCGCGTGAGAAAGAGGTCTTAGAGTTTTACTGAAAAATATCTGGATGGTCTGAATTCTTCGAGCCACCTACAATGCCCCCGTTGATGTTATTAGCTATCATGACCAATGGTTACCCTTTCTTAGTTTACGTTTCACTCGTGTCGTTAATTTATAGCCAAAGCCCAGAAAGAATTCCGTAACTAAATGTGGGTGTGTGTGTTACGTCCAGCCAGAACAACGCATGCGCCTTGAAAGCACTGCGATGTCTGAGCCCCCGACTATGTCTTTGTTGTGACCTAATGTTCAGCGGCGGCCTAGAGTACACAGACTCCTAGAAAACCGTTGAAATGTTAGCCCAATGACCCCAAAAAAAATACAAACCAAACTGATTGCCGGTTTAGCTACGATAACTTTGGTGACACCTATCAAGCTACATTGGTGGATTAGACTCTCAATATCAGTGCTGTTCAGCTACGTGAACTTGTATCTGCTACTTCTAGATGCCTCCATCAAGGTTCGGTCTCTACTCCAGATCACCTTCCTATTTGCTCCTGCCGTCTCAGAGTAGCATTTTATCTTGATTCTGATTTATATGGTCAAATTTCAATGTCATTGCCTTGCAATTGTCAGTGGCCCATGCGAAAACCACGCTGCAGATCTCAACACATAGACACTGTAATGACATGCAAGAATATAAGTACCCATGGTTCAAATTCTTGGAACAAGGTAAACTATTGAATTATGGTGTAAATGGATTATGGCAAGTCTTAACAACGAAATGCCTACGCTCCACATATGTCATATATCCATTGTTGAATAAAGTGAAGAAGTGTAT
>JAAZQE010000670.1:0-16736 GCA_013620735.1 Clavariopsis aquatica
ATACTAGCTAGCAATGGATGGGTGGAGGCTGCTGGAGGGTTCTAGTGCTTCTGCGACTGCGACACGTTAGCATGGGATGGTTCTGTGACTGTCAGGCTGGATCGCTAGTGACGGGATATCCACACGACACCAAACGCAGCTGGGCGGCTGGGCCAAACTTGATTTTGCGCACGACATACTGAACAGAGGCGTGGAGGCTTGCGGTGCTAGCGTGCCCTTGCTGGAAGCGCGTGTAGACGGGAGGGTATAGGTGGAGGAGGAGGAGGAGGAGGACCGACAGTGCATGGAGGTAACCAGCGCCACACAGCTGCTTCTGCTGTTGAAGAAGAGCTATGACCCTCCGACTGAGGGCGGCGTTATCCTGTGCCGGGCTAGCTGATCGACACTCGACCTCACCGACGACAAGCCAGGAACAATTGCACACGCACAAAGAAAGAGGGCGCGAATAGCTTACCTAGGAGACCTGTTGTTGCGACAATTGATTGCGTGGAACAAGCAGAGCTGGGGTGCGTTTTGTTATCACCGTCCAGGCATTCACCGACGCGCAACGCTCTCGCGAGGCGCCCAGATAGGCTCATCCCCAACGTCTACTCCTCCAGCCAGGCGACCGCGGAGGCGCGTCCCTCCAATTCTCTCGATTCCCCGATTCGCCGTGATTCCCGCCATCCTGCTCCCTGTTTTTTGTTCTCTCCGCCCGCTCCCGGCATACCCCCGACAACGGCCCCGAGGAGCATCCGTTGATTCTTCCATCTGCGTGGGACGCACTTATCGGGCTGCAGCAGTGGAAAATGGGAGGATACTACGACATCGATGCAATCCTCACCGATGCCCAGGTGGCCATCCGCACCCAAACGCCTTCGTTGTCGTTGCGCTTACCCACGCCTAGAAGGTCCCGTGTACATTTGAGCTGACGGTGCCCGGTCTGGGCTATGTCGAAGGCAACATGGGCGGCGACGTAAGATCTGCCAGAGCCCGCGTGCGTGTTGGTTGACATGTTGGTAACCACATCCACAGATGAAGCAGGGATCCAAAGTGGAATTGCCACTGTGGCTTGGGGAGATGCTTGCACTTAGGTAGGGGCCTCAATGATTGATAATGCATTATTCTATTCATGCTACATAGTCAGAGTCTCAACACCTCTTCCCTGGTCACCCTTGATCCACCGTCGGCTTTGGCCCCGCGCGTCCTAAACGCGCTGAAGGCCGACCCTCGCACCGTGGACCTGCGGGCTCTTGCGCCGCATTTCTACAATCTTGGAGCAAGAATCCTTGAATTGTTTGAAGAAGAAGAAATGATTGAAGTTCTGAGCGAAGTTCGGATCTACCCTGGGAAGCCTACAAAATCGGTACTGACAATATTTAGACGTTCAAGGCTAGGGCAGCACTCATTGCCGATCAAGCACACAACCCGCGAGGTGCACTGGGTGAAGCCGCTGACTTCATGAGGGGGCTTGACGAAAACGAGAGGCAATGTGAGTAGCTGCCTTTTTTTTTGGCTGGGTATGAATGCTCATCAACTGCGGTATAGTATTTCGAGCCGCACATGACAGTGCCAAGGCTGTTCGAACCTGGATGGCGGACCTGAAGAAGCAATAAAAATGCTTCCATGATCCATACCTTAACGGTTGGGAGATAACCTTGTCCGTATTCCGCACCTCGGAGGATATCGTCGGCTAACTGTCGAGCCATGACATAAGAGGGTCGAAACTTACATGGCCGGGCTATACATCAACCAAATCTGAAATGACTATAAGGTCCTATCCTGGAGAAGCCTATTGCGAGATGGTGAGAGAGCACAGTGAACAGTTTGACTAAAGCACAACAAAAACACAAACAAAATGTGGGCGTAGTTGATCAATCCTACCTTCCGTTTACCATACAATACGTGCCACTGCAATCTTGGTGGCCGTGAGTGAAGCATGCATCGGTCGTCCCGCCCGAATCCCTCCTCAATATTACATCGTCTTATCAATTATGTTAACCTCATCGCATTGTCGCACCCAGGTTGCTGTTCTGCAGCAAGGCCATCAATTGGTCTGGTGGATAACCAATGAAGACAGGTCCGTTGAACACCATTTGAGGAAACGGTTTGCTCACGTTGCGTTCCTCATTCTCTTGCTCGGGGGCCTGGAGGGGCACTTGCGGCTCTGGAGATGGTGGCCGATGTGCTTGTTCTTCAAATTGGGGGATAGGTTCGCCGCGACTTTGCGAATCTTTAGCATCCATTGTTTTCCCAGGAGGGTGGTGATCGAATGGGCATTTTCCTGACTTCTGAGGGGTCTCTCCTAAGGGTCGGTCTGTTTTGATGGGCAAAGGAGGCGAGGCTGTTGGGGCAGAGCCGACCGAAGACGAGCTTTCGCCATTTGTGTACTTTGCGGGTATTGAAATACCCCAAGGACGGCTGGGAGATTCCCCAACTCTGATCTCCTTAAGAGGCCTGTCAAAGTGAGTCGTCCTTGCGTCCTCCAGATCTGGTTCTAGTGTTTGGGTCTCCTCATCTGGAGTTGAAGGATCCTGTAAGCTTGTCGAGACAGCTTTTGCCCAGTTGTGAACTTTTTCATCTGTTCGAGTCTCATCTTCCGGCTCCTCGATCCCATCATCTGGATCTTCTGGTAGCCATGCTTGATGTTTCTCCCCTAGGCCTTGAATCATACTGACGAGGTTTCCATATTTCCGATCTAGTTGTTCTATGCTCTCAGCATTGCTTTGAAACCGGTTGATACACACTTCATGACTTCGAGGAAGTTCGTGCTTGTGTTTCTCAAAATATTTTGCCACTTCTTCAGGGGCGTGTTGATCCAAGAATCGGATCGGACACACGGCAGCAGACCCGTCAACCGAGACAGAGGCCGAAACTTGATCATTGCCGCAAATTTCGGCCCGTATGGGATCATTAAACGACGGTCTTTTGGACCTCCTTCCCCGCAGACTCATGCGAGACGTGGAGCTTCGTGGGGTCACAAGTGGGCTTTGTCGGCCACCTCTAGAGGCAAAAGGACATCCAAGCTTGCTAGGCATTCCAGCAGTAGTGAAATCCCTTTCCATCTGGTATGTATCTGACGGGGTGCGAATCCGTAAGGGTGGCTTCTCCTTATCGGCGGAGGGCCCGCTCCATATTTTGACGCCATTTTCAATAACGCGGTCGCCAAAACTAGCAGACACCGAGGCGGCCTGCTGGATCAGATGCGCCCTATGCCTTCTCTCAACATCCTCGCTTTCACTAAGTCGCTCTATCCATTCCGAGTGTGGGAGTGGTTGTGCTTGTTCTGATCCTATATGTTCCAGATCATGCAGGAACACGCGATGATCTTGCGCTAGGGTGTCGGGGGAGAAGCGTTTGAGGGCATCAAGATACTATTGTGGTTGTCAGAAACGATGCGACTGAAACAGGGAATAGATAAGGGCATGAGAAGGTGTCAAGGTCAGAGAATTGTGATTGTGTCTGTCAGGGCCGCATTTGCAGCTGCAGGTCTAGAGCTAAGGTGTTCATCATGAAACAAGGAGCAAAATGTACATAAGATAGTACATACCTGTTGCTTCGCCCAGATGAGCTTGCTCTCCAGTTGACGCTGTTGGTCGAACAACAGCTGATACTCGCCGCTCAAAGCTGCAAAGCCGTCAGAGAGCAGCTCAGCGAGCTCAAAGACAGAAGGTTGCGGCTTATCATCCATGAAGAAATGTATGCAAGCAAAGAAAGAGTACAAAAAACACACTCGATGATGGGAGGAGCGAGAGCTCTTGGGGTTGATGTTGAAGGAGCTGGAAGCAAGCAGGGGCCTGCCCGAGGAGAATTTCGCCTTGCCGGCGCATCACGTGAACGATCCGACCTTTCCGAGCCTGGAAATTTCCAAGCCGCGGTGAGCAGTCGCGTCACAGCTCCGCCTCAACAGAGCCCGGGGTTTGCGTGTGCTGCCCAGATATTTGCCATTGACATTCCAAGTTATTCGTATTCTTATAAGCATGCCTCCCAATTCATGACCACAACCCACAGATCCCTCCATTCAACCTCGAGACTCCTCCTACCCACCGTTCGGAACTGATCATACCACCTCACCAATTCTCAAGGCCATACCTCGTACGAAGTAATCACTTCTCAATCTTCCCAATTTCCCTTCCATGGAAGGCTCTATTCATGAAGGGAGGGTCCGGAAGTGGCTGGCCTCCTCCCCCCCAGTTGCTTGGACATTTCGACAGCTTCGAGAGCTACTCATTGGCGCCCTTAGGCAGGGCCCTATCCCACAGCATGTCGCGTTCGTCATGGACGGAAACAGACGCTTCGCCCGGGACCACAGGATTGAGACCGTCGAAGGCCACAATTTAGGATTCGAGGCACTTGCACGAGTACGATGATAATCTGCGGGTGAATTCCTCATGCTGTTGTGCTGACCTCTCACTACAGATTCTCGAAGTCTGCTACAAGACTGGGGTCAAAGTCGTCACCATCTATGCTTTCAGCATCGAAAATTTCAAGCGTTCGAAACACGAGGTTGATGCCTTAATGGCAATGGCGAAGCTGAAGCTCGGTCAATTATCCGAACATGGAGCTTTGCTTGACCGCTATGGTGCTTCTATACGAATCCTGGGTCAGCGCAACTTGGTGAAGCCAGACGTGCTTGAAGCAATAGACAAGGCAGTCGCCCTGACTGCCAATAATGACAAGTACGGGTTGAGCCTCTAGATGACCATCTCGTTTGCTGACACTTGCCTCCAGGGCCATCCTCAACGTCTGCTTTCCCTACACTTCGCGGGACGAGATCACGAGCGCCGTCAAAAAGACAGTCGACACGTATAGCCAACCCATAAGCAGTCTCCCGCCTCCATTGAAGCGCCCCTTTTCCGAAACCC
This sequence comes from Clavariopsis aquatica, assembly GCA_013620735.1. NCBI lineage: Eukaryota > Fungi > Ascomycota > Dothideomycetes > Pleosporales > Clavariopsis > Clavariopsis aquatica. The sequence goes on from JAAZQE010000670.1 coordinate 4,845, forward strand.
ACATAACTCAGCACATTCGTAATCAAATGCTTGGAGAAGGAGCAGATGATGGATCCGAGCAATCTGCTTCACGTTCGGCCTCACCATCTTCATCCAAAGAAGGGAACCCTGCACACTCGTCAGCAACATCGACAGCATTCAGTCCGTCCGAAAAAGAGGAGGGAAATTCGGAGTCACCGAGCTTTTTAGACCCAGAAACTATCACATCCGAAACTCTGACTGACAATATGTTGACGGGTGGGGCACCACCCCTAGATTTATTGGTGCGTACATCAGGCGTGCAGCGATTGAGCGACTTCATGCTCTGGCAGTGCCATGAAAAGACTTCCATTGTGTTTCTTGATTGTCTTTGGCCCGAATTTGACCTATGGAACTTCTTGCCAGTTTTGGTCGAATGGCAATGGCAAAGGAAAAAAATTCAGGAGCAGGACAGAGGACGGGTGCGGCCAAAGGCGGACTAAGGGTCTCGGCGTTTGTATATGAGGTGTGAAACCCCAATAGAGAATAGAAAAGGAAGAAAAAAAAGAAGCTAATTGAGAAGGAGCAAGGGCAGGAGAAGAGGTGGTGTAGTTTACAGCGCGCATCGATACCCAAACGCGCAGTGCATATTCGCCAGCTAGGGTAAACTGACTGGCGTTTCCAAATACACATTCAAGAGGTCCCCTAGAATCGAGCTCACCTATGCTGCACATGTATGCGCCCATTTGGCTTAAGTAGGCCCAAGTGGGTCAATTATAATATCCAGGACTGTTTATCTTTTCTTGTGCTTCAGCCGAGCCATGTGGTCATCTGATTTCCGCTAGTGTGCCGGCGTTGCAGGGTGGTTCGCTGCTGTAGCTGACCGCTCCAGAGCAGCCTTCACTCACGCTTGCTGGATGTGGCTCTTCCTTTGTCCATTTAAGATGTCCGATTCCCACCGTCTGATGAGCTCTAGTCAATCTCTCTTCTTCTCCCTCTTCTTGGTTTCCGTCTACAATTACATCATGCATTAGTGCAGCCCATTACGCAAGATTCAAGTAGCGTCAGGCATTCTACATTGCAATTACAGGTTCTTGTACCTCGGGTACTCACAGTCAACATAGTCTCAGGTATTAGTACCTGTATTGAAGCAGTACTCGATCATCAACATCAGTCGCAAATCGTTGAGCTGTGCGCAGTGTCGCAGCCATGGTGTCAACCTTCCTTTCCATCCCATTGGAGCTTAGAGTGCTTATCTATGAGCAACTCTTCAGCTCCTGCACCGTCCGGCACGGATTTGGCCTTAGCTCCACAACCCGCACCGCCATCCTCCAGACCTGCCACCAAATTCACGACGAGGCATGGCGCCATCTCCCTCTAAATGTGTGTATGCACTTCCGCGGCACGGAAACCATGCTGGATATGATGATGAGTGCCGACCAATCAGTCGTCACACGCATCAGACACATCAAAGTCAAGGCGTTCCCGTTCCCACTGTACAAAGGGAGGCAGACGTACTATCCCATTTTCTATTTTAGCAATGCCTTGACCCTGCTCCCTGGGCTTAACCTCGAACGCCTTATCGTGGAGGACAGCTTCCACGGATTTGGCATGGAGGATGGGTGGAGAGATGTCGTAACATACTTTGATATCGAAGCTCTGCTCAAGAGCGATGCATGGAAGGAACTCGTCTACACCACGCCAAATACAGACTTCATCGCGTCGGGATACGACCACCGGCGGAAAAGAGTTGCTCAGCCCGAGAATTGGGACGCGCTTTTGAAGGAGAGAGATGGAGATGCATCTGGCGCCGAAGTGTGCATGTTCATCACTCCTCGGGTGAGCAGCTCCGACGCCGCACAAGGAGCCGCGATCCCGCAGCCCTGGTCAGCAAAGCCCGGCCATGAGGTGATTGACAATTTCCGGATTGCTGGGCCTGATCAACACCTTAAAGGCCAAGTCACGATTGTGGCTCGTAGAGGCACCAGAGTACCTTGCGTCCAAACTGGCCTGTCTGAGAAACAGACCTGGAAGGAGCTTAAGAATAGTGAGAATGGATTGAAGAGGCAAGGTCAGTCACTTTTGCTTTTTTTGTTTGCCGCCTCATGGCACAATGAATTGGAAATAGTGTGGAAACGAATAAACACATCCTTCGTCTCCCCTGGTGAAAAGCTGGCGGTGGGCAAGGCGCTAACTACATTACTAGATTGGACTCCATACTACAACGACTTGGCTGATGCAGGAGGATGGATATATGGCGGTTGGGCAAGACGAAACGCACTGGCCGACAGGGTACTTGGTCTCTGAGCCTAAGGTACATGCGTATTCGCACTACCAATCCGGCACAATCGGAGCTTTTATTGCGTGCACAGTTCTTGACCCGATCTTAGAAGCTTGTTGGGTCCGCTAAAAAGGTGTATATTCGAGTCCTGTGTGGGCGGTGACGATGAAAGGTACTCAACATTCTTAGCAAATTGTCAATAGGAACCGTCTCTTCCGTCCAAGTGCATCATTTTCGTATACAGCACCGCCGAGTCTTCCTTGTGCGTCAATGATTTCCATGATGCAAGTTTCATCTACATTCACTTCGGAGTTTACCCCACCCCATGTTTGCCTCTTGGCCGTTTGGCACCCATTTAGCCTACGGTACAAATCACGTACCAGTTTCTGCCATACTCATCAATCTTAATGCGATCGTCCTGTAGTTTTCCAAGATTCCGGGTTTGCGGCTCACACCTGTCATGTGCCATCTGTCGACTGTCAGAAAAATTATTGGGCAGTCCTTAAGCCCCCAATGCCCGCAGTCGACGACTTGATGGACCAAAAAATACCGGCATGCCTTCACAGAGCCATGGTCGTACTTGGTTGGTTGTAGTCATCTGCTTAGCATTCATTTGCATTGTTGTGAAATTCCAACACGACATCCATTCCGAAGGTCTTGCTCCGCTTTCGAGGCTGCATTTTCCATCCGGCAAGGGCGTCGGCATCGGCAATGAGACGTTAGGCGTGCGTGTGCACCTTCTCCTATTATTCTCCTACGCGGGTTGGACGCTGAATCTTTGACCTCTAGTTCGAAAGGATATTCGTCATCAACGGGCCATGGAGATCGGACCGGAAAGACTCGATGTCTCTCGCGGCGTCATACACTGGCCTGTCTTTGGACTGGATCGACGGGATCGACGCAAAAGATATCATAGAAAAGGCGTATCCGCCTGGAAATCACAGGAAGATGGCCGCGGGGAATCTAGGAAGCTGGCGGGCACACATGAATGCACTGCGCGAGTGAGTCAGGCCAATTGTGAATGCATGGCCAGAAGCTGATGCATTGTAGAATCGTGGAGCAGAATCTTACCACTGCGCTTATTCTGGAGGACGATGCAGATTGGGACTTCCGCATCCGATCTCAACTGACAGACTTTGGCCGTGGCGTGCAACGAATGCCTGGACTTGTAGCGCAGTCTGAGCTCCAGTTGCTGAAGGGTTCGATCTCGTCGGTCGAAACTCTGTCCGAGGTTGAGCTTGCAAAGCGCTCGTCTCTTCCGCTCTCCTCAGTGTCCGCCCGCACCAGCCTCAAAGAAGAGCCGTATGGTCGCGCCTGGGACATCCTATGGCTCGGTCACTGTGGCGCCACCCTCTCGCCCACGTCCCCAGACAGCCCGGACCGCATCTTCATCCCCAACGATATCACTGTTCCCCAACCCCAGCACCTCAGACCCCTGCCGCAGTCCTCTCCGGACGCCATCTCAACCCTCTACCCGCCGCACACGCGCATCATCCACCGCGCGAACACAACGCTCTGCACCATTGCCTACGCCGTCACACAGTCCGGGGCGCGCAGATTGCTATATGAATTTGGGGTCCGCGAATTGGATCGCGGCTACGATTTTGCACTGTCGAACTACTGCAATGGGCTGACGCGCGGGGCGACAAGAGCGAGAATGCCCACGTGCGTGACCGTGCAGCCGCCAATCTTCAGCCACCACTTTGCAGAGAAAGCGACAAGCGACATCATGCCGTTTGGGATGGGAGGGAGGGCCAAGGAAGGGAGCAGGTATGTGAGATGGAGCGTGAAGATGAACTTGGAGAGGTTGGTCAGAGGGCAGGAGGGGATGGTAGAGCAGTGGGAGGACGGAGCGGGAGTGGGGATGGAGGGCTGATGTGATGTCCCCGTGTGGCCTGGTATTTCTTTTGATGCCAGACCGGCGAGACCTGGGCAAGCGTCTGTATTCGAACAAGCAAGTTTTCCGCCTCCGATCTGCGTTGTTTGGCCGCGAAGTCGGTGAACGCAAGAGGCGACGCGGGGCACGGGGTGCGTAGTGACAGCCTTTCCTTGCGTAGAGAGATTGCCGTGTGCACATGTTGCCGTGTTTGGTGTGTGGTGTGTTGTGTGTGGTGTGAAGTACCGTAGACGTGCTCGCGGGAGCACATGACTTGGACCCTCGCAAGGCGGCGCTGTTCCTGGACCGCTCGCAGGGCTCGGAAGGCGTTCGCTCGCCTCGTGCCGGCTTGGCGTCTGCCCGTTACGCGCTCCCCTGCACTCGTCCCCAGGGTCGCTTCTCGTCAACCTCTCTCAACCCACGCATCCTTCTCAACCTTCTCAACCTTCTCAACCTTCGCACTGCAATTGCCGGCTTCCCCCATGCACCCTCCCCTCCCTGGCCCGCCGCTGCTGCTGCGCGTACGCTCGACAGGCAGCTTCGCTCGCATGGTCCGCTAAATAAGCTCGCGCAGGCCGCCTTCTGCCGCGTCTTCTCTGCATCGCTCGCATCACTAGCATTACCAGCTCCATCCATTCCGCCCAGGGAACGAGGCCGTGTGTCTTGCAGCAAGCCGTGGCTGAGCCCTGCTTCTGCTTTTATTCCGGCTTTGCTGCCCTTCTCTCTATCCTCAATTTGAATGTTGTTGGTCTTTACTGCCAGGCTCAGTCACCATGGTACGTTGGGTCTGCCCGCTCGTCCTCCTTCATTCGTGTCCCAACCCCGCCTCGATGAGCACACACTGCCACCACTGCATTACTGACCCCGCCTTGTAGTTCCAACTGCCGTCAATCGTTCTCGCTTTTGCCCTCGCCCTCCTCGGCAGCTCTGTCGCGCAATTCCCGCCGCCAGTCACCTACGATCAAGTCCTCCAGTCGCCCATCAATCCTAACATCACCATCTCTTACAAGTCGCCCGCTCCGGGCACTTGCCTCACTGCCTTTGAAACCCAGAAGCAGTACTCGGGCTATGTTACGCTTCCTCCCTTCACCCTCACATCATATCAGCAGAATTACTCCATCAACACATTCTTCTGGTTCTTCGAGGCTCGCACCGATCCTGAGACGGCACCCCTCTCCATCTGGCTCAATGGAGGTCCTGGCAGTAGCAGGTAGGCTGAATACCCCTCCACGTACAGTACGCCCCGACCCGCGCCGTTACTGACTCGTCGTCGTCGCAGTATGATTGGTCTCTTCCGCGAATCGGGGCCTTGTGAAGTCGTTCAATCAACCGATGGCAGCTATGGCACCCAATCAAACGTGTGGGGATGGGATCGGAGCTCCAACATGCTCTTCATTGACCAGCCAACCCAGACGGGCTTCTCCTATGACGAGGTGATAAATGGCACCCTAGATCTCAGTAATGGAAACGTGCATAACCCTCCTGTGCCGCGCCCTGTTGGCGTCCCGCCTTGGGGTTATCTGAACGGCACTTTCTCTAGTGGCCACCAGTACAACACTGAGAATACGAGTGTCATTGCGGCAAGTGCATCGTGGCACTTCCTGCAAGGTTTCCTATCGGCATTCCCTCAATACAATCCCGGCGCCCGCCCAGGCCGCAACACCACAGAGCCTACTGGTGTCAATCTCTTCGCCGAAAGCTATGGTGGCGTGTACGGTCCTGCTTTTGCCAACTTCTTCGAAGCACAAAACGCGAAGCGTCTTACCGGGGAAATATCACTCAACAGTACACTCGAAATCAAACTCGCCTCCATCGGCATCATCAATGGCCTCGTGGACCAACTCATCCAAGCACCATTCTTGCCCAAGTTTGCCTACAATAACAGCTACGGAATCCAGGCGATTGATCAAGTCACTCAGCTCAACGCCCTCAGTGACTTCTCTGCCCCTGCGGGCTGCAAGGACCTCATCACGCAATGCCGGGAAAGTATGAATGCCCATGACCCCCAAGGACAAGGCGATGACGTTTTCACAAACGAAATCTGCTCGCGTGCCTCCTCTGTGTGCAATGAGCTCGTACATCCCGTTATCAACTCAGGAAGGAGCCTCTACGACATTCGTGTCGTCAACCCAAACTCCTTTCCCAATTATGCGTACCTGGAATATTTGAACAATGCCGATGTGCTCCGTTCTATTGGTGCCAAGGTCAACTTCACAGAAAGTAGCCACAACGTCTACGATGCCTTCTCTCTTAGTGAGTAACCCGTGCTACCGCTTCCCAAACATGAACGGTCGTGCTAACCCCCCACTAGCTGGGGATATGGTCCGAGGCACACAGCTCACGTCCCTAGCCAGCCTTCTCAAAACGGGAGTTCGGGTGGCTTTTATATATGGAGACGCGTAAGTCTCCTCGAACCTATTCCACTCGTCGTTACGGCTACTGATTCAATCAAAGGGATATGATTTGCAATTGGTATGGTGGGGAAGCTGTATCCCTTGAACTTGCCAACCTAGTGCCCAATTACAGCACCGCATTTGCTGCTGCTGGCTACGCCGAAATAATTCCTAACAACTCGTATATTGGCGGACAAGTGCGCCAATTTGGCAACCTCTCGTTTTCCCGCATATACGATGCCGGGCATACTGTTCCCTCGTATCAAGCCGAAACCGCTTTCACTGTCTTCACACGCATCATTCAGGGGAAGGACGTTGGCACAGGAAACAAGATTGATATCTCAACGTTTGCGTCCAAAGGCCCAAGATACTCCAATTACCGCAACAAGGTTCCCCAGCAATCCAAGTCCACCTGCTGGATCCGCGCTCTCGAAGACACATGTACCCTCGATGAACAGAAGCAAATGACACAGGGTAAAGGCGTTGTTAAATATGGGGTATGGGTCGCAAAGGATAGCGATGTAGTCCCTATCGAGAGCCATTCTCTTGTGGGAAAACCAGGCAGTGTTCCCACTGTTGTTTCCGCCGCACTTCCAACAACGACTTCATCCTTGCCCCTGACAGGTGTGTATACAGCCACTGGAACACCCACACCGACTTCCGGCGCATCTTCAACCCGATTCTCCCTCCTCATCCAACCAAGACACATTCTTCACGGACTTTGGGCTTCTAATGGTGGCGTACCCATTGATCTTCTCCCATCAATCTTTTCTTACCCACCGCAACATGATGCCGGCCAATTATGGAACAGAGGTCTTCCCAATATGCTCACCCACCCCGATCCGTACCACGAAATACCCCCAACCCGGCCCTATTACGACTCGGAGCAAGATCAGAAAGACGATGACAATGAGAAACGCAAAAAGAAGAAAAGACTCGCAATTGGTTTGCCCATTGCAATCGGTGGTGTGGTGTGAGTGATATACTACTTCCCCTCGCACGGAAATAGGAATGTGTCTATTGAGCATGCTCAATATCATACTCACCACACCTCGCGATGCACTTGTGGCCCACCATTGCCATTCCACTCATTGCTAAATATTTGTGGTAGTCTTCTGCTAGGTGCCCTACTGCCTCTCCTCCGCAAGCGCAAAAGTCCCTCAAAAGAACCGTCGCTTCTACCAGTCACTCACATGGTCGAGACATATGAGCCACAACACAGGAACTTTGTGCAACGATTTGCAGTGAGACGCCCTACCAAGATTCCCACGGTAGTTCCTGTCGACATAGAAAGGACAAATTCGCCTCCAGCCTTCCCGGAGGGCCGGCGTCCATCTCGTCGACATAGTTTTCCTATGGAACCAATACCGGAACAAGGCCCTGCGGCCCACATTGATGACAAAGCAAAGCCCGTCAGTCCTCCTAGAACTCCTCGTCGACTGAGCACACACCCGAACGAACCAATCGACGTGGAAGAGGTTTCAAAATCAACATCGCCCACCGTACAGCGTAGTGTGGAACCTGAAATCCAAGAGCCGATTCAGAGCCTTGCCGCCGTCTCTCCTACACCTGTTGTGCAGCACAGCATCGAATCACCAAGCCGACAGCCCACTCTGGACATCGTCAAACAGCCGACTGATGGTCCATCTCGGCAACCAACAACAGTCATCCGTGGAGAGCCGATGACTGCCCCGTCTCGAAAGTCTACGGTGGCCCCTGATGAACCAGTTCCGCCAGAAGATGTGTCACGTCCTGTCCAGCGCTCGGCCTCACTTCCGCCGGAAGAAACAGGCCCTATTCGTTCAAAAACAATTCCATCTAAGCCCATTTCGGAAACTGATGCAGACCTCGATGGCAGCCAGAGGCCCGGGCTAATGAAGCGCATCCGCGACACCTGGCGACACAGCCTTGGCAACTCTGAGGCAGCACCAGGAGTTATTCAAGAGTTGAAAGGCCAGAGGGTGGAAGAATCAATGCTTCCGCCCCGTGTTGCCACAGCGACTCCGACAAAAACTTCATCATCCAAAGTGCCAGAGCACGCACCTCTCATGGAGGTGCAAGAAAACGAGTCTAAGCCATCAGATGTGAAGATGAGTCTATGAAGGAACGCTTTTGGCTCTGGCCAGGTGTTGCTCAATGTCTTTCACTCACGTACAAACGGACTCTTTTCTTGTTCCCTTTCTATTTGGGATGGTAGAACGCAGAGGGTATAGAATTCCAGCTGCGTTGAGTCTGCTTGGTGTTTTGTTGTTTGGAATGGCAATGATAGATGATGCTGTGGATGAACGAGGCAAGGGATAGTGTAGTGTACATGGGTATTCAAAACCAAAAAAATGAAAAAAAAAATTTCAAGTGCTGCTTGTGCTTTTACTATACTATGTCAAAATGTTGTGATGTAGGTAATGTTCCATGACGAATTTTGTGTTTGGATGATTGTGGTGGGTGGTGGTGGGTTAGGAAGGCAATTGGATAAATAAGCTAAAAGGAGGGGAGATTGACGACGGTGGGGGTAGGTTATGGATATGGTGGTGCATGTTGGTTGGACTGGACCATCTACTCATCCTCGTCAGACGATATATCAAACTCGTCAAGCATCCAGTCCTCGTCTGTGCTACTACCGCCCTGCTGATAGGGGCGCATGTAGATGCACTGTCTTACCAGCTCGGTATTCCCATAGTCGGGCAGCTCGATGCGCTCGATTTCGATAACCCGAAGGGCCCAAAGGATGAGTTTCTCGCGAAGACGGGGGATCGGGCCTGTGTGTCGTGGCACTGACGTTATGTTGTCGGGAATGCCGAGGCCGAGGTCGTCGAGGGCGGCAACAGAAGACCAGGTTGAGTCGCCGTTTTTTGCGCGTTTGCGCAGGATACGGTGGATATGTGTGTAGTTTGGATCGGGTGATGAGGGCGTGGTGGGCAGTGAAGGCAAGGGGTAGTGGGTGAAGAGATCTTGGAGCCAGGCGTGGATGAGTGTGTTGTGGTGGCATGTTCTGGACATGTTAGTATGGTGTAGATGGATGTGTTTGTCAGAAATGGGTATATATATATATATATGTGTGTGTCTGTATGTGCGTTTATGGTTTTGCCTAATTGCCATCACCGAATGGTACAGAGAGGGTTGGTCGGTAGGGAGAGAAGGAGGAAGGGAGAGAAGGAGGGAAGAAAGAAGGAGAGAATAAGAAAACTGACAGTGTAATGGTAGCAAAGACGATGAGCAGCAATATCCAAACCAAGTCCTCGACATCTGCAGTGGCCACGTCGTTTGCATAGCCAGTTGAATTTTGAATTTCAATTCCCCATTGCAATCGGATGGCATCCTTGACGTTTTGGTAATGGTCGGGAAAGTCGTGTTTCAAGGCGAAAAGGGCTTCCGTTGTTGTGATGATGGCTGGCTCTGTGCTAACCTTGTTGTGCACTCTTCTCTTTTCCAGCACAGTCTTGAGTTCCCGACGCATGGTGTGGACGATTTTGGCCTGGCCATTTCGGTAAATGGTTGCATACTTTTGCTTGTCATTTGTGGCGGGAAGGGAAGGGTTGGAAAGCGGGAGGCGTTCACATCGGTTCTGGATTGCTTGGTACAGTGTCTTTAGAGTGCCCAAGAATATTCTTGCGCCAGGGTTAGGAAAATGGACATCAGCGAGCTTCATCTGTCGGGCATGGATGGCTACCAAGAAGCTCGTGTGAACAAGATAGGGCGCAAAGCCTCGGAAGCACGGAATCATGTTTTCATAGCGTCCGAGTGGATGCCCGCGGACACGTAGAAAGTGCTGTTCCTTCATCTGGTCGCCGTCTAGAGATGCCCTTGGTATTCCAAACGGCATCACCTCTTGGCCAGATTCAGCGTTTTCACCGACTTGCTGGCCAATTTCAGGCGGAATCATCATTCTAATGGCAAACTGGTCCATGGGATTGCCTGCTATGCAAAACCCATAGCCTAGAAGCAGTTCATCATTCTGCTTTGGAGCATAGTTGTTGTAGAGTTCATCGCCTTCCTTGACGTGCTCGAGAAGGTTGAGAGCAAAGTCTTGATGGGGGTGGAAATCCCATTCTACTTTTGCATCTACAGAGTGATTCAACAGGTCGATGACGGGAAACAGAATGGGGAAAGTGGGTTTGCCTGGGAGAATATGGTCAGAAATAAACGCACGCGATGTCATGATGGTGGCGGCCCAGCGAAATTGGTCACTATGGTCCCGTCAGCGCAACTAGACCGAGTCAGGAATAAGATGAATGACGGGCGCATGTATTTTGCAGCGATTGGAGTGAAGGGTAAATGTGGGCATGCAAATGTGTCATGGTGAGGTTGGTGTTTTGCAATAATGGCACAGTACCTATCTCCTCAAGGCAATAGGTGGTGCATAGCGCTAGCTCTTGCTCTTGCTTTTGCTTTTGCTTTTGCTTTTGCCAATGCTCATGCTCATGCTCATGCTCATGCTCCACTTACAAGTTGAACTCGCAAGGCATGGTGAGGCCCAACTGGTGCATGACGTCCTGGGCATGGTCCCACTGTTGACGGAGTGCAGCATGGCGCTCCCTAATGGCCTGGAGCAGGTTGGTGCCTTGGAGACAGTCCATATCCTCGTCGGTGAACCATGTGGGCGTGGTCATGGTGTCGGGCGCAGGGAGACAGGCAATATAGGGGAACCATGGCGAGGCGTGACCAAGACAGCGCTGCTCCGCTAGGAAAAGGTAGTTTAGCACAAAGTCGGGAACGGCGCCCAAACACTTTTGCAGTGGGCTGCGGACATGAGGCACAAGGTTTTGGCGGTGGTCGAGACACAGATAGGAGAGAGTAAGGCTGAGTGGGCACCTTGCCACCGTGGTCGGAGAAGTCAGCGGCCTTGTGGCGACAACGTGGAAGCCATGCGAGTCGTCGAAAACGACTCTCACGTGAGGGTTTAGCCAACCTTTGTTGAGGGCAAACCAGGCTAGGAGGGCTTCAGCTGGGTGGTCTGTGTCGCCACGATTGCGGAAAATGCGGTCTTGGTCCGAAACCATGGTGGCTTGAGGTCTGGACTGGCTGACGAGAGGAATGTGGGCATGCACGATTCGCTCTCGGAACTCGCGCTGAGGCAATCAGGACGTCAGAGGCTCTCAGGCGATTCCGTGGTACGTCCGTACGTCTGGCACACCAAGCACTCTGTCCAGCTGATGTTCGGCCTCGCGACTTTGGAGATCCGATGCAAACTAGGCGCGGACAAGGGCGGAGCGGGTCGGGTGGTGGACAGCTCCGAGCAGAAGCAAGGCTTGGTCGCGGTGCAAGCGGGAGAGATGCGGGGGGAGTTTTTTTACTGTATGGGTGTGCGGGGCAGATGCAGTTGACGATGCAGTGTGCGGTGCGGCGAGGTGGTGAGGTGTGGCGAGGTGTGGGTAAGGGCCTAGAGG